>JACXGI010014834.1:0-18397 GCA_016801175.1 Esox masquinongy | reverse complement strand
GGTCCAAGGTCAACGCAGCCATCTACCAGGAAGTTTTAGAGCACTTCATGCTTCCTGCTGCTGACCAACTTTATGGAGATGCAGATTTCATTTTCCAACAGGACTTGGCACCTGCACACAGTGCCAAAGCTACCAGTACCTGGTTTAAGGACCATGGTATCCCTGTTCTTAATTGGCCAGCAAACTCGCCTGACCTTAAACCCATAGAAAATCTATGGGGTATTGTGACGAGGAAGATGCGATACGCCAGACCCAACAATGCAGAAGAGCTGAAGGCCACTATCAGAGCAACCTGGGCTCTCATAACACCTGAGCAGTGCCGCAGACTGATCGACTCCATGCCACGCCGCATTGCTGCAGTAATTCAGGCAAAAGGAGCCCCAACTAAGTATTGAGTGCTGTACATGCTCATACTTTTCATGTTCATACTTTTCGGTTGGCCAACATTTCTAAAAATCCTTTTTTTGTATTGATCTTCAGTAATATCCTAATTTTCTGAGATACTGAATTTGGGATTTTCATTAGTTGTCAGTTTTAATCATCACAATTAAATGAAATAAACATTTGAAATATATCAGTCTGTGTGTAATGAATGAATATAATATCCAAGTTTCACTTTTTGAATGGAATTACTGAAATAAATCAACTTTTTGATGATATTCTAATTTTATGACCAGCGCCTGTACAATAGCCTTTAGCCATTGCTAGTCTCGCGAGGCCACACCTCCAGTCTCGTCTGGCCTCCTTGGCCTCCTAGCAACATTAAGCCATTGCAGACGTCGTATGGAACATCGTTGGCTAGGCTACACAGCAATGCCAGCTCTCTCAAACAAAAATAATGGATAAGGCTATAACAAGGAAAATACTTTTGATACGTTGTTAATGTAACATGAATTGAAACGCACTCATCTTTAATTCTTTAAATAAATCTACATGTCTGTCTTTCAGGTGCTTCGCTAAGTTGGAAGTGTTTCCTCTAATCTCGAAAGATTGAAGGCACCGTTTGCATAGTGGTTTTTGCGACTTTATTACTCCCTGATCATCCGCCTCGAACGCAAAGTTCGCAGCTCTTACAGTTTTTCTTTTCGACGAGTCGAGGTGAAGCTGCAGCTGTACTTGTCGCCATCTGTCACGTTTTGGATCCCCGGTACCTACAGTACTGTACAAAAATGAGTACCGTCATGTTTTCAGAATTTTGGCATCAACTTGATACCGAAGTATCAGTTCTCATGACATCCCTAGTCCTTATATCTTATTTCTACAGCATTATGCCTTTACTTTCACATAGCTCCAACCACGAAAAATAAATGATTGTTCTGACGATTGGTGAGGTGTTAGCAATTGACAATGAGAACCTTGACATATTTGGCAGTCTCCTTATGCAAATTCTCATGGCTTTACGTTTAGGGAAGCCTGGTTTTTGACAAGGATAACTCACAATCCATAACATTTTTTAATTGCCTGCATCTCAGGTTGAAGGCCCATTGTTGATAAGTCAGCTATTAAACGGTCCATACACAAGACACAGCTTTCATACTAGAAAAAAATGTAGTCAAGACAGTGGAGAGCCAACATTTCTTACTAAACTGAACAAAAGGCTCTGGAATGGTTTCACTAACACAGTTAAACAGCGCACACTAGCAAATTCATTTTCAGCATGTTGCTCCTGTCTGTCTGTGTGGTGCGCGTGTTTGATGATCAGCAGATAGATCAAACACGCGCAAAACCCAGCTTACATGTGCACAATCCACAACAGTTACTCAGTGCGTACTTGTGGTGGAGCGAAAGTTTTAAGCATCATAAAAGCACTATTTCTGGTGATGATGTGCGTGACTTGATAGTTGGTTTGCAACCTTCTTTTGTTGCTTGCCTTCTTTTGTTCATTTGTGGTCACAATTCTTCCTTAGAAGCTCATTCTCATATATGCAAAATGAGTAGAAAAGAGATAAAAAAGTTAAATAAGAAAATAATAATAAGCAACTACTTACATGGGTACCAGTATTGAGTGAGGAATGAGGTAAGATTAGGTAGCTATGTAGATTAATGTAAATTAATACACATCTGGTTGTAGATTAGCTGTGTGACAACACATTAATAGAAACATGGTTGATATAGAACCAATTCATTTTGTAGAACCAGTCCTATCTATGCATTCTCAAACCAATGGCAGGAGCATGGACATTAAGATTATGGCTCAGCTGACTTTCTGAAAGGACAGTTCCCTGACAACACACTACCATTCAAAAGTGTGGGGTCACTTAGAAATGTCCTTGTTTTCGAAAGAAAAGCAAACTTTTTGCCGATTAAAATAATATCAAATTGATCAGAAATACAGTACAGACATTGCCAATGTTGTAAATGACTATTGTAACTGGAAACAGCTGATTTTCAATGTAATATCTACATAAGCGTACAGAGGCCCATTATCAGCAACATCAGTCCTGTGTTTCAATGGCATGTTATGTTTGCTAATCCAAGTATATCGTTTTAAAAGGCTAATTGATCAGTAGCAAACACTTCTGCGATTATGTTAGCACAGCTGAAAACTGTTGTGCTGATTAAAGCAGCCATTCTTTAGACTTGTTCAGTATCTTCAGCATCAGCATTTGTGGGTTCGATTGCAGGCTCAAAATGGCCAGAAACAAAGAACGTCAGTCTATACTTTCTGAGAAATTAAGGCTATTCCATTTGAGAAATTGTCAAGAAACTGAAGATCTCGTACAACCATGTGTACTACTCCCTTCACAGAACAGCACAAATTGGCTCTAACAAGAATAGAAAGAGAAGTGCCTAAAAAATATCTAAAACTGACCCTTATCCCCAACACATTTTTAACACATTCTGAAATATAATTTTGTGTGTCAGTTCAGCCTTTTCCACCTGAACTAAGAAGTTCATGGCAGTGGGACATTTTCTATGAATTAGGAAACTGAAATAAGTAATATGTTTTATATAAAAATACATTGTGTTGCTCAACTGACTTCCTGAAATGGCAGTTCCTTATCTACCAACAGTTTCGAAAAAGACCATAATGTGAAGGAAGAACAATAACACAAAGAAATCCCGGTTTATGCAGAACCACTTATTATTGTAGAACCACTCCTTCCAGTCTGTGATAACTCATTTTTAAATAAATGTACTTCCAGATACTACAGCTCCCTGTCTGCCAACAGACTGTACATACTGTTTTACAAAAATCTGGTAATAATTTTCATTCAGTTGACAGCATCAGATTGAAAGATACAATATTAACTGTAGAAATCTGCTTATATTGGAATGGAACAATGATCAAAAATATATTAGTTATTTAAAGAAATACTGAGAGAAAGACAGCTTTAAAGAAATATTGAGAGGAAAACATTCATGGTCTGGTAACTCATCGAAAATCACATTGTGTAACACTTCCCTTGGAGGTGTCAATCATTTTTGCCGGACCGCATAAGCTAAACTGGCCAAGAACAGCGAATGTCTCTTATTGTGTGTGTGAGTGACTGACTGACCCTTGTTAATTAGCGTAGTGGTATAGATTTGGACTGCCATGCAGACGACCAGTGTTTGAGCCTCGCCACAGACAAAACAAATTAGGATTTGTTCAGGATAGACAAAAATCTCGCTGGCTACAACCTTCAGTAGCTATGTTGTAGTAAGGCTAAAATAAAATGGTTATATTGCGACTATTTCTGGTGGATTTTCAAAGTACGCATCTGTACACGCTTTCTGAGGTAATAGCATATAGATCACAACTTTTTGCGCAGTAAAAGAGGAGGGGCTTCCACGAATCTCTCGTCTTTTCACTTGACGAAATAGTTATCTTCAACTATATTGATATTTATTGTATCAATGTCACTCACGAATGAAAGAAAAACGAACGTTGTTGTGCAATGAAATGAAATAGCTTTGACAGTGTAAAGTTCATCTTCAGTCTCGCTAGCAATTGCTCAATTCTTATGACTATTCCAAGCAGTAAGTAGATACTAGTAGGCATATTACAGGCCAAAAAAAGCAATACAGTTCATAGATGCTATTTGTGGTGGAAGTAAACTTAATGAGAAATGTTAGTTAGTTTCACACAATGATTAATGGTGTCTAGCGGAATATTCAAACTTGGTGTGATGTTAATGATCTTATTTCAAGACACAATTTTCTGACGAGGTAATATGTCCCAATACTGGCATACCAGCTTACTATATAGAAAACAGAACTTACTTCATCATCCGCAAAGTACGTACTTGTAGCACGTGTTATGTAGTATGAGATTTGAGATTCAGCCAATGCTATGAATTTCCTCGTAGTTCACACAGCGTAGTGGTTAGCTATTCATCTGTTATTTATGGACAACCATCTACAGTAATCTTTATACCAGAGTACACTGTAATTCCATTAATAAATGGTATGTTGCCCATGTAATTTCAGCAAATAATGTAATAGCTGAGGTAAAAGTTTAATTCCTGCTGTTTAAATAGCATAATGGTTAAAGACACAGTGCCACATAGAAAACCGCGGATCGAAACCAGCCTGGGACAACAACATTCAATCCTTCTAATCACAGGCCGGCTGAATTAGGCTTGCCTGGTTCCTTTTCTGGTTCTATTATCCAAACGTTGTACATGGACCACTGGCTCCAAGCAGCAAGTTTGCTGTCAGAATTAAACATTTTGAGAATGTCCAACATAGTATGCTTGGTTAGCAGGGGTGGGTAGTAATGCACTACAAGTAAAATGTTACATGTAGGGAAATACATTCTTTGAGGAGCAAGTACTTTTCTTGTTACTCTCTGTGAGCTTTACTCATACTCAAGTTATTTGAAGGAAGTTAGTCCATTGCATTTGCCCAAACTAACTAACTTTGCCCAAACTAATAGTGACATTTATTATATACAGTGCCCTCTATAAGTATTGGGGCAGTAAAGTCCAATTTGCTATGTTTTGTGTGCACTCAATGAATATGGGGCACAGAATGTTACCTCTTATTACTGTGAGTTGCAGTACTTATGTTTTACCAACTAAGAGTAGTTCCAAAGGCTACACAGCAAGATCCAAACCTGTGATCAGCATCAAAGACAGAAAAGTCAGTTTAGAATACAGAGATCAGCCAGTACAGTTAAGGAACAGAGTTTCATAGAAAGATAAGAAGAAGGGGAACCTTTAGCAAATTAATGGGAGCCAACATGGAGAAAAAAAGAGATGCAGATGATCCAAAGCATAGCATCTCATTTGGGAAGCATGGTGGAGGTAGTGTCATGGCATAGACATGCATGGCTTCCTCTGGAATTGGCTCACTCATTTTTATTGATAATGTAACAAAAGGCATTCGCAGAATTAATTCAGATGTGTATAGAAACATCTTGGCAACCAATGTACAAGAAAATGCCACCAGAACCGCATTGGGTGGCGCTTCACAATGCCACCGGACAATGACCCAAAACAAACTATTAATGCAGCCAAGGAGTTCGTCAGGGGGAAGAAGTGGAAGATTTGACTTGTTATCAATCTCCTGATTTTAATACGATTGAACATGGACTTCACATACTGAAGAGGAGAATGAAGTTAGAAAAACTAGCACCAGCTCAAAATGGTTGCAGTAAAGGTTTGGCAAAGAATCTCAAATGATGAAACCAAGACTCACTGCTGTTATTGAATGCAAGGGATATGTGACTACATACTAGCTTTAATACTTCTTACATTTGCTTTTAGTTGAACAGACCCAACATGTATCCTCACATGAAATGAGGGGATTGAACTGAACTGATATCTTGTTATTCATAGTTGGTAAACCAACCGTACTTCTCAGGAATTACGTTCAAATGGAACTATTTTCTAAAGTGCAATTACATTGGGTATCAACACATCCCCAGTGGTGCTAGTCCTGAATGATTCGCTATAATGATGCTCCTTAACATTTTGGCATTGCAGTGTGTTGCTCCGTAACGTAATCAATTCAAAATGAAAAACACTTGATATGAATAACATTAACGGTTAACAGTTAAGGTTAACTTAGGGTTAAGGTTAGTAAGGACAGTACCGCGGGAATACGGTTAGGGTTAGGTTATGGTTAAGGTTAGGTGTCACAGCACTGAGGATAAGGTTAGGATGAAGTTTAAGGGTAAGGTTACAAAAAAGATGCCTGTCTAAACAACACAATTCCCCAACAAACAAAAAATCTCTCCTCTCACTGAAATCGAACTCACAACCATCGTACTGAAAGTCTGTCACGTAATTGCTCTATTTAACAATTAATACAGTGAGGGAAAAAAATTATTTGATCCCCTGCTAATTTTGTACATTTGCCCAATGGCAAAGAAATGATCAGTCTATAATTTTAATGGTAGGTTTATTTGAACAGTGAGAGACATAATAACAACAAAAAAAAAACAAGAAAAATGTATGCCAAAAATGTTATAAATTGATTTTCATTTTAATGAGTGAAATAAGTATTTGATCCCCTCTCAATCAGAAAGATTTCTGGCTCCCAGGTGTCTTGTATACAGGTAACGAGCTGAGATTAGGAGCACACTCTTAAAGGGAGAGCTCCTAATCGCAGCTTGTTACCTGTATAAAAGACACCTGTCCACAGAAGCAATCAATCAATCAGATTCCAAAGTCTCCACCATGGCCAAGACCAAAGAGATGTCCAAGGATGTCAGGGACAAGATTGTAGACCTACACAAGGCTGGAATGGGCTACAAGACCATCGCCGAGCAGCTTGGTGAGAAGGTGACAACAGTTTGTGTGATTATTCACAAATGGAAGAAACACAAAAGAACTGTCAATCTCCCTCGGTCTGGGGCTCCATGCAAGATCTCACCGCGTGGAGTTGCAATGATCATGAGAACGGTGAGGAATCAGCCCAGAACTACACGGGAGGATCTTGTCAATGATCTCAAGGCAGCTGGGACCATAGTAACCAAGAAAACAACTGGTAACACACTACGCCGTGAAGGACTGAAATCCTGCAGCGCCCGCAAGGTCCCCCTGCTCAAGAAAGCACATGTACAGGCCCGTCTGAAGTTTGCCAATGAACATCTGAATGATTCAGAGGAGAACTGGGTGAAAGTGTTGTGGTCAGATGAGACCAAAATTGAGCTCTTTGGCATCAACTCAACTCGCCGTGTTTGGAGGAGGAGGAAGAAGCTGCTTATGACCCCAAGAACACCATTCCCACCGTCAAATATGGAGGTGGAAACATTATGCTTTGGGGGTGATTTTCTGCTAAGGGGACAGGACAACTTCACCGCATCAAAGGGACAATGGACGGGGCCATGTACCGTCAAATCTTGGGTGAGAACCGCTTTCCCTCAGCCAGGGCATTGACAATGGGTCGTGGATGGGTATTCCTGCATGACAATGACCCAAAACACACGGCCAAGGCAACAAAGGAGTGGCTCAAGAAGAAGCACATTAAGGTCCTGGAGTGGCCTAGCCAGTCTCCAGACCTTAATCCCATAGAAAATCTGTGGAGGGAGCTGGAGGTTCGAGTTGCCAAACGTCAGCCTCGAAACCTTAATGACTTGGAGAAGATCTGCAAAGAGGAGTGGGACAAAATCCCTCCTGAGATGTGTGCAAACCTGGTGGCCAACTACAAGAAACGTCTGACCTCTGTGATTGCCAACAAGGGTTTTGCCACCAAGTACTAAGTCTTGTTTTGCAGAGGGGTCGAATACTTATTTCACTCATTAAAATGCAAATCAATTTATAACATTTTTGACATGTTTTTCTGGATTTATTTGTTGTTATTCTCTGTCTCACTGTTCAAATAAACCTACCATTAAAATTATGGACTGATAATTTCTTTGTCAGTGGGCAAACGTACAAAATCAGCAGGGGATCAAATATTTTTTTCCCCTCACTGTATGTTCATAACTGCCCATAGAGGCTTGTTTCTGATGGTAGGTCAGTGTTTCTCAACCCTACTCCTGGGTGCCCCCTGCCCTGCATGTTTTAGATCCAACTGTTCCAAAACAGTCACTTATGTAATTCCTGTGATGCTGCGTTGGGTAAAACGTATTCAGTAAAACTAGCAATTTTGCATGAATGTATAATATTTTCTTTATATGCGCTTTATCTATTAGTAGAACTACTTTAATACCACAGTTAGCAGTACAATTCCATTTTGAATGAGAATGGTTCTGACGATGTACATGACTATGTAACGGCAGCCCACAAAATAGGACACCATGATTTGGATTTTGAATATTGAATCACAACTTTTTGCCAAATATTGCAAACTTACGATTATGAATTGCAATTCATTGGGACGAGTCATGTCAGATTGGAGTATTTATTAAATTATTATGCCATGCTATTGATACATTGGTCTTGGCGTAAGCTTCTGACCACGTATAGGTTAGTCCAATGCCATCCTCCCGACCGTGTAGCTACCATGGCAACACCGGCATCACAAGATGGCAAGAACCAGGCACGTTGTGCCAACCCCCCCGCAGAACCTACAGAGAGAGCAAGGGTGGGTGGGGGGAGCACAAAAGAAATGACGAAAAATGTGCCCTAGGCTTTGTGGGATCAGCTGAGCTTGTACCCTCTCTCAGCTGATCGACCCCTCCTTAATGTGGTTCATAATATGTGGTATAAACATGCATCTACGATATGCAGAATGAAGTATCACATGTGCTACTGTAGATTCATGAATTTTTATATACATCGTTTCAGAAGCACTTGGCAACTGAACAAGGTAAAGTGAACCATAACGCACGTAGTCGAGTAAATCATTAAAATATACAGAAAGAGGAAGGTTTAAATTCAAACAGCAACATCCTCATGCTTGTGATGTCCTCTATTTTAACACCATGAGCAACCAATCACACACACAGTTCAGCATTGTTTACCTAATTTGGCATGCCCATTGGTGATTAGAAATCTATAAAGTGTTCACTACACACAACTTCATACTAGAACAAATCTTGAACATCATCTGCTAGTAGTAATTAAGGAAGGGGTAGACCATGATGATGACAGAAAACATATATGCCAATATGAAACAGTCAAGGACAGGGAACAAAGCGGCAATTAAAGATAATCATGTCCACGACAATGCCACACCATGCCACAAAGTTTCAACAGATGAGAACGGTGAGGATCCAGGCTTTAAGAGCAGACCAGAAGCTCACTTGTCAGACTCTGATAACTCAGGTATGAGATCCTCCAGAGCAGCAACTGCATTTTGGATGTTGCTGTTTGTTCTCCTACTGGCTGGGATCCTAGGCCTGGGTGTCCAACACATGAAGGTCATACGTGGGATAAAAGATTGTAAAGCCAGCAACAGCAAACTTATTAAAGAAAAATATGAGTTACAGACAAGCTTCAACAACATCACCAAGGACAAAGACCAGCTACAGACCAGCTACAACAATGTGACTAAAGAAAGAGACCAAATTAAGAGAGAAAAAGATGGACTTCAGAAATCCTTTTCTGCTTTAAAACAAACTGGGCCAGCAGGTTGGACCCTATTCCAGTCTAGTTGGTATTACATCTCCTCTGAGGTAAAGTCCTGGAATCACAGCAGACTGGATTGTACGAAGAGAGGAGCAGACCTGGTGATCATAAACAACATAGAGGAGCAGACATTTCTTACCAAGTTGAAGAAAAGGCTCTGGATTGGACTAACAGACAAAGACATAGAGGGGACCTGGAAATGGGTGGATGGTACCCCACTGACCACAGCCTACTGGACAGGAATACAACCTGATAATGGTGGTGGGGATCCAGTTTATGGGGAAGAAGATTGTGCTGAGATCTGTCCTAATTGTATATGGAATGATTTTTCATGTGCTGCCTCTCTTAATTGGGTCTGCGAGATGGCTGTTTAACAGTAATAAAACAATGCATGTATATGTACAAAACATATGTTGTAAATGTTAACATGTGGTTTAGATGCCTATAAGGAAGACTTGCTGCATTTCTAAACATTTTTTCTTTACTCAGTACTTTTGGAGACAGATCACTGACCGACCAACCCCTAGATTCAAAGAAAGACAACTGCTTCCTCCAGTAACATTCGAAAGTTCTCTTGATGGAAACTGTATAATTCAATGAAATTTAAAGCATGCTTGTGTTAAAATAAGTCAATAGGTTTAAAATGTAAAAAAAGGTTTAAAGTTTTTTAAATGTATATTTTACTGTCACCACTACAGTTTTTGTAACATTTTGCCATAACCGAAGCACAGTATCCACTACAGTGGACACTCAATAAAAAAAATATTAATGTATATATTGTATTTATTTATTTTTTGCACCATGTTTTGTCACCCCAATCACCTATAAAATGTAACAAAAAATAAAAAATTTCCAATAATGTTTTTGCTGGGTCTCAGGAGACCTGCTACATACACATTAATACATGTGTATGTAGCAGGTCTCTGAAATAGGAATTGCTGTAAAGAAACTTCTGATGTGTGTAAAAAGGCTAACCAACATCTAAAACTGACCCTTAACCCTAACTTAAACCAAACTCTTAGTCTCAACCATAACCTATTTTAACATATTCTGAAATATAAATTCAGTTTGCAGTTCAAGAGTGTCAGCTTAGCCTTTTCCCTCTGACCTAAACAGTATGATGACATTTTCTATGAATAGGGAAACTGAAATGAAAAAAATGTGCAATATAAAAATATACTTTGTTGTTGCTGAACTGACTTTCTGAAACGGCAGTTCCCTGTCTACCAAATGAGCATAATATAGAGGGAGAATAACATCACTTATAAAGAAATCAAGTTAATGTAGAACCATTTAATTTTGTGGAACCAGTCCTTTCCAGGTGTGTTTTTAAACCTGTGTACAGGGCATGATAACTGTTTTTAAACTAAATGTACTTCCTGACACTACAGCTTCCTGTTGCCAATAGACTGTAGATTATACAGAATTACTAAAACCTAGTAATAATTCTCATTCAATTAACAGTACCATAGTGAAGAGGTACAATATTTACTGTATAAATCTGCTTATTGGAATGCAACAATGATCAGAAATAATATTTTGAAAATAGTTAAAGCTTCAAAGAAATACTAACAGAAAGACTTGATATTAAACTCATATCAAGTCTTATATGTTGATATTAAATGTAAAAGCCCTGGTGATATGTACATAATGGACATGATGTTTTACAAAATAGTTGCCCGCAAACAAAATTCCTGAGATGCAGGGTTGGCTTCAACTCAATAAACGGTGAAAGAAATTGGACAATAATGAACTACTACAACTGCTTTGACAAAAAAAAAAAATATGTAGGAACCTTTTGGGAATTATGATTTTTCCATCCAGCCTGTTTTTTGAGTGCCAAATTACCAACTGTAGGATTTTATAGTGATAATTGTTATGTTACTCAATGTTGAATAAAGCGGAGTAAAAACTTGTGTTGTTTCAATATGAAATATGCAGAACATTTAACTTTATTGAATGCAGACAGTGACCACTTTATACTGGTATAGTAATGTCTTATGGTGTATTGTGTTTCTCTGCCACATTAGGCATTTCCTCATTTAACCTAAAATAATCAAAGTCGACCATAAAGAGGCTTTAAAATGAATCACCATGTTGATCATTATAATACTGTACGATCATTGAGGAAAGATTCACCAGTAATTGTGAAGCACTATATTTCTGTACATTAAGTCATTATTAATATACTTATAATGCATTATGAGTACCAGTAAACAGAATTATGAGACTATATAATGTGTTATGGCCTTTAAAAAGTGAAACCATTATGTATATGATATCAAGACAATAACTGTTATAAAACGTTAAAATGCCTGTTCGAAAACATGCATACAAATCTCACAATGTAAAACAAGCCCTAAGGAAGGAATAAGATAAAATAATAATTGGCAGCTAAATACACTGGTACCAGTATCAAGATTGCGTACCAAGTATATTGAGGTAGTTTTGTACATTAAAGTTAACACACATCTCATTGTAGAAAGCTATAAACTGTATGTCTCAGAGGAGTACAACAGTTAGGTATTGTACTCAACTGACTGCCGGAGAAGACAGTTTCCTGTCTACCAGTGGTCAGTGGTAATGTCCACTTGTACAACCCCATTTCCAAATAAGTTGGGACGTTGCATGAAATGCAAATAAAAAAAGAATGCAATGATGTGAAAATCATGTATCTCTATATTTAATTGAAAATAGTATAAAGACAATATATCAAATGTTGAAATTGAGAAATCTTATTACATGTCCATTTTAAATTTGATGCCAGCAACACGTTTCAAAAAAGTTGGGACAGGGGCATGTTTACCACTGTGTTGTATCACCTCTTCTTTCAACAATACTCTGTAAGCGTTTGGGAACTGAGACCAATTGCTGTAGTTTTGAAAGTGAAATGTTTTTCCATTCTTGCTTGATATTGGATTTCAGCTGCTCAACAGTTCGGGGTCTCATTTGTCGTAGTTCTTTCATAATACGCTACATCTTTTCAATGGGTGACAGGTCTGGACTGCAGGCAAGGCCAGTTTATTACCCGGACTCTTACTACGAAGCCAAGCTGTTGTAATACGCGCAGAATGTGGTTTGGCATTGTCTTACTGAAATAAGTAAGGCCATCCCTGAAAAAGGGAAACGTTGTCTGGATGGCAGGATGTTGTTCCAAAACCTGTATATATTGTTCAGCTTTAATGGTGCCCTCACAGATGTGCAAGTCACCCATGTGCACCAATGCAACCCCATACCATCACGGATGCTGACTCTTGAACTGTATGCTGATAACAAGCCGGATGGTCTCTCACTTTAGTCCAGAGGACGCGGCGTCCATGATTCCCAAAAATAATTTCAAAATTTGATTTATCAGACCACAGGAGACTTTTCCACTTCACCTCAGTCCATCTTAAATGAGCTCGGGCTCAGAGAAGGTGGCACCAGTTCTGGATCTTGTTTATATATGGTTTCTTCTTTGCATGGTAGAGTTTTAACTGGCGTTTGGGGTTGCAGCGGCACACAGTACTGTGTTCACAGACAGTGGTTTTCGGAAGTGTTCCTGAGCCCATGCAGTGATTTCCACTACAGAATTGTGTCTGTCTTTAATGAAGCGCCGCCTGAGGGCCCGAAGATCACGGTAACCCAATTTTTGTTTTTCGGCCTAGTCCCTTGCATACAGAGATTTCTCTGGATTCTCTGAATCTTTTAATGATAATGTACCATAGATTATGAGATCCCTGAACTCTTCACAATTTTAACATTGAGAAACGTTATTCTTAAATTGTTGTACCATTTGCCTGCACACTCTTTCACAGAGCGGTGAATCCCTTCCCATCCTCACTTCTGACAGACTCATCCTCTCTGGAATGATCGTTTAATACCCAATCATGTTACTGACCTGTTGCCAACTGACCTAATTAGTTGAGTAATTTTCCACCAGGTTTAGTTTTTTAGCATTCCACAACTTTTCCAGTCTTTTGTTGCCTTTGTCCAAAATATTTTTAAACATGTTGCTGGCATCAAATTCAAAGTGGGCATATTGTCATGTCCTGGCGGGGAGCCTCTAGCCACCTCTATGTACCTGGGGGCCACAGTCAGGACCTGACCGCAGAGGTGCCTCTAGGCAACTGCACTGCAGTTTTGGTTGTCCTCAATTAGAGGAAGCTGCACTGCGTTGCCACTAATTGGGGACCATATTTAAGTTGCCCTTTTGAACTGTTAGTTTGTGGATCATTGTTTGCAGCAGTGGTGTTTGTGTTATGTGCTTCAGTTTGCGGTTTGCGGTTTGCCTATTCTTTTGGTGTTTTCTGTTCAAGTTTATGAAGAGGAACATTAAAAGGATGATTCCCATAAACTCTGCACCTGTGTCCTGCCTCCTAAACCGTGACACACATTTTTCAAGAAACAATTAAATGTCTCAGTTTCAATATTTGATATGTTGTGTTTGTGCCATTTACTATTGAATACAGGGTTTAAATGATTTGCACATCATTGCAGTCTGTATTCATATACATTTTATGCAGCCTCCTAATGTTTTTGGAAACAAGGTTGTAGATGATCAGACAGGGGAAGAATGATAACACATATATGATAGATGCAGAACCAATTCATTGGAACTAGTTATTTTTGTGTTTTTAAACCTATGGCAGGAGCATGAACATTGACATATTGGCTCAGCTGACTTTCTGAAAGGACAGTTCCCTGACTTCCAGTGGTTACTCAAAAATCAGGGTTACATTCAGAATGTTTTATTTTGTTCAGGAATGTTCAGATATGTATGTTATGTGGTACAAACATGCCCATGCAATATGCAGAATGAAGAATCACATGTGCTACTGTAGATTCATGAATTTCTATCTGTAATGACAGAGGAGTGTTTGGCATCTGAACTTGTCAAGGAAAAGAGTCTGAACTATAACACAACTAGTCAGGTTAATCTTGGAATTACACAGAAAGAGGAAGATATATTTTCAGAGGTGCTCTCCATACCCCACCACAGCAACGTCTTCATCCTTGTGATGTCTTACATTTTAACATAATGCGCAACCAATCACACTCATAGTTTAGCATTGTCTACATAATTTGGCACTCACATTGGTGGTTAGAAACCTATAAAATGTCCACTCAGTGGAGACTATAAAATGTCAACCCAGCAGCAGGACCGGTATCTGCTCCTTTGTGTGAGGAGGAACAGGAGGAGCACTGGCAGAGGCTTACAAAATGACCTCCAGCAGGCTACTGAATGTTCCTGACCAAACTGTCAGAAACAGACTCCATGAGGGTGGCATGAGGGCCCGACGTCCTCTAGTGGGACCTGTGCTCACAGCCCAGCACCATGCAGCTCGATTGGCATTCGCCAGAGAACACCAGCACGTAACAGACGTGAAAGTGTCTGGAGACCCCATGGTGAACGTTATGCTGCCTGCCACATCATCCAGCATAACCGGTTTGGAGGTGGGTCAGTGATGGTCTGAGAAGGCATATCCTTGGAGGGTCGCACAGACCCATCGTCAGACCTTACGCTGGTGCAGTGGGCCCTGGGTTCCTCCTGGTGCAGGACAATGCCCGGCCTCATGTGGCCAGAGTGTGTAGGCAGTTCCTGGATGTAGGCATTGATGCCATTGGCTAGCCCTCACATTCCACACCTGTGAATCCAATTGATAACCTCTGGGACGTTATGTATCGGTGCATCTGACACTGCCAAATAGTGCTACAGACTGTCCAGGAGCTCACTTATGCCCTGAACCAGGTCTGGGAGCAGATCCCACAGAACACCATCCGCCGTCTCGTCAGGAGCAAGCCCAGACATTGTCAGGAGTGTATACAGGCACATGGGGACCATACACACTACTGAGTCACATTACGAGCTGCCATGATGAAATTCACTCAAGTTGGAACAGCCCGTCATTTTAATTGTTTACTTTGATTTTCGGAGTGACTTTGAATCCTCAATCGGATGGTGATTTTGATTTCCATTGACCATTATTACGTCATTAGGTTCTCAACTAATTATACAATGTACAGTAAAGATTTTGATCTTTAATATACTTCGGTCATCGAGACCCGATATTTGATTTAAGTATTCCCTTAATTTTTTTGAGCAGTGTATTTAAAATGAAGCTGCTAGCTGAGGACCTGTGAGGCGTCTGTTTCTCAAACTAGACACTTGAATGTATTTGTCCCCTTGCTTAAATGTGCACAGAGGTTCTGTGAATGGATGCAGTAAGTACATAGCGTTGTACGTGATCATCAGTTTCTTGGCAATTTCTAGCATGGAATAGCATTCATTGTTCAGAACAAGAATAGCCTGATGAGTTTCAGAAGAAAGTTTTTGTAACTGTCCATTTTCAGCCTGTAATCGAACCCACAATTGCTGAAACTCCAGATATTCAACTAGTCTAAAGAAGGGCAGTTTTATTGCTTCTTTAATTAGCACAACCATTTTCAGCTGTGCTAACATAATTGCAAAAGAGATTTCTAATGATCAATTAGCCCTTTAAAACAATAAATTTGGATTAGCATACACAATGTGCTAATCCAATGTTTGTTGGTGGTAAGACACCTAAAGGTACATATTACATGTATAGTACACACAACATCAGATTACAATGAATCCTGTAGAAGATCGTCTGATAATGCTAAGGAAGTGGTATATCAAGTTGAAGTCAGAGGACAGGAATGACAATATGGACTGGTCATGTGTTTTTAACTCCTCAGGTTCTGACAACTCACTTTGGAGATCCTTAAGAGCTTCTAAAGTGTGTTGGTGGTTGCTTTGTGTTGTTCTAATCACTGTGATCTTAGGTACCATTATCTACCAAAATGTAGTCATGACCAGTTACTTGACTGAAGTCCAAAACAAGCAACAGAGCTGCAACAACAACATGACTAAAGAGTTACAGACCAGTTACAACATCTTGATTGAAGACAGCAAAATGATGCAGACAAATTACAACAACCTGGCTAAAGAGAGAGACCAGCTACAACACCATGACCAAGGAGAGAGACCAGTTGAAGAGGGAGAGAGATGGGCTTCAGAAGAGCTTTTCTGCCTTAAAACAAACTGGGCCAGAAGGGTGGACCCTATTTCAGTCTAGATGGTATTACATCTCCTCTGAGGTAAAGTCCTGGGATCACAGCAGACAGGAATGTATGAAGAGAGGAGCAGACCTGGTGAATTCCATACTCAATGGGTATGGAATGATTTGCCATGTGCTACATCTCTTAACTGGGTCTTTGAGATGGTTGTTTAACAGTGTTATATGAATGAATGTGAATTAACACTAGAACCGCCAGGTCTTTTTTACCCCCTATAACCGCCAGAGCCGAACGCCGTTTAGCATCCTTAGCATACGAATCGTCCCTATTAGCATGGACATTCTCCTCCGCAGCATCATCATCATCCAGCCAGAGCATGAGTTCATGTACTGGGTCGTTATCATACTAACTATATAGAATATTCTAAAAAAAAATAATGAAATACAGAATTTGTTTGTTTTAAATGGTTAACGAATTTGAAAAATACAAGAATGTGTTTATACTGAAGGTCTCATCATACTAAAAAAACAACTAAAAAAAGAATACATAGAAAAAGACGTCCGAAATGAATAGGCGGTGAACCGCAGTAGTGGGGCTATTGGGTTGATTTCAACGCCAATGTATAGCTCTAGTCTCCTAGATTATTGGCATTTAGGATTTTTCTATAGGTGACATGAAAACGTTATCGAAAAACCAAGAGGAGCTGTTAGAAAAAGACGAGGTCCAAAATGAATAGGCTGTGAACAGCGGGTCTTTGCAGGTTTCTCCCGTGGGTTGTAGTGTGGCTATCGAGATGATCTCAACGCCAATGCATACAGTGGATATAAAAAGTCTACACACCCCTGTTAAAATGCCAGGTTCTTGTGATGTAAAAGAATGAGACAAAGATAAATCATGTCAGACCTTTTTCCACCTTTAATGTGACCTATAACGTGAACAGTTCAATTGAAAAACAAACTGAAATCTTTGAGGGGAAAAATAAATAACACAATAACCTGGTTGCATAAGTGTGTACACCCTTTAACAAATACTTTGTTGAAGCACCTTTTGATTTTAATACAGCACCCAGTCTTTTTGGGTAGGAGTCTATTAGCATGGCACATCTTGACGTGGCAATATTTGCCCACTCTTCTTTGCAAAAGCACTCCAAATCTGTCAGATTGCGAGGACATCTCCTGTGCATAGCCCTCTTCAGATCACCCCACAGATGTTCAATTGGATTCAGGTCTGGGCTCTGGCTGGGCCATTCCAAAACGTTAATCTTCTTCTGGTGAAGCCATGCTTTTGTGGATTTAGATGTGTACTTTGGGTCGTTGTCCTGCTGAAAGGTGAACTTCCTCTTCATCTTCAGCTTTCTAACGCACGCCTGAAGGTTTTGTGCCAAATTTGCCTGGTATTTGGAACTGTTCATAATTCCCTCCACCCTGACTAAGGCCCCGGTTCCAGCTGAAGAAAAACAGCCCCAAAGCATGATGCTGCCACCATCATGCTTCATTGTGGGTATGTTGTTCTTTGGGTGATGTGCAGCGTTGTTTTTGCGCCAAACATACCTTATGGCCAAAAAGTTCAACCTTGGTTTCATCAGACCATAACACATTTTCCCATGTGCTTTTGGGAAACTTGATGTTTGTTTCTGCAAACTTCAGCCGAGCTTGGATGTTTTTTCTTTGTAAGAAAAGGCTTCCGTCTTGCCACCCTACCCCATAGCCCATTCATATGAAGAATACGGGAGATTGTTGTCACATGCAGCACACAGCCAGTACTTTCCAGAAATTCCTGCAGTTCCTTTAATGTTGCCGTAGGCCTCTTGGAAGCCTCCCTGACCAGTTTTCTTCTCGTCTTTTCATCAATTTTGGAGGGACGTCCAGTTCTTGGTAATGTCTCTGTTGTGCCATATTTTCTCCACTTGATGATGACTGTCTTCACTGTGT
>JACXGI010014833.1:0-18398 GCA_016801175.1 Esox masquinongy | reverse complement strand
TCCCCGGTGTCATGTGACTCGTTAGTGTTACAAGGTCTCAGGTGTGAATGGGGAGCAGGTGTGTTAAATTTGGTGTCATCGCTCTCACACTCCCTCATACTGGTCACTGGAAGTTCAACATGGCACCTCATGGCAAAGAACTCTCTGAGGATCTGAAAAAAAGAATTGTTGCTCTACATAAAGATGGCCTAGGCTATAAAAAGATTGCCAAGACCCTGAAACTGAGCTGCAGCACGGTGGCCATACCAGCGGCCAAGACCATACAGCGGTTTAACAGGACAGGTTCCACTCAGAACAGGCCTCGCCATTGTCGACCAAAGAAGTTGAGTGCACGTGCTTAGCGTCATATCCAGAGGTTGTCTTTGGGAAATAGACGTATGAGTGCTGCCAGCATTGCTGCAGAGGTTGAAGGGGTGGGGGTTCAGCCTGTCAGCGCTCAGACCATACGCCGCACACTGCATCAAATTGGTCATGCATGGCTGTCGTCCCAGAAGGAAGTCTCTTCTAAAGATGATGCAAAAGAAAGCCCGCAAACAGTTTGCTGAACACAAGCAGACTAAGGACATGGATTACTGGAACCATGTCCTGTGGTCTGATGAAATCAAGATAAACTTATTTGGTTCAGATGGTGCCAAGCGTGTGTGGCAGCAACCAGGTGAGGAGTACAAAGACAAGTGTGTCTTGCCTACAGTCAAGCATGGTGGTGGGAGTGTCATGGTCTGGGGCTGCATGAGTGCTGCCGGCACTGGGGAGCTAGAGTTCACTGAGGGAACCATGAATGCCAACATGTACTGTGACATACTGAAGCAGAGCATGATCCCCTCCCCTCGGAGACTGGGCCGTGGGGCAGTATTCCAACATGTTAACGACCCCAAACACACCTCCAAGATGACCACTGCCTTGCTAAAGAAGCTGAGGGTAAAGGTGATGGACTGGCCAAGCATGTCTCTAGACCTAAACCCTATTGAGCATCTATGGAGCATCCTCAAATGGAAGGTGGAGGAGCGCAAGGTCTCTAACATCCACCAGCTCCGTGATGTCGTCATGGAGGAGTGGAAGAGGACTCCAGTGGCAACCTGTGAAGCTCTGGTGAACCCCATGCCCAAGAGGGTTAAGGCAGTACTGGAAAATATTGGTGGCCACACAAAATATTGACACTTTGGGCCCAATTTGGACATTTTCACTTAGGGGTGTACTCACTTTTGTTGCCAGCGGATATGACATTAATGGCTGTGTGTTGTGTTATTTTGAGGGACAGCAAATGTACACTGTTATACAAGCTGGACACTCACTACTTTACATTGTAGCAAAGTGTCATTTCTTCAGCGTTGTCACATGAAAAGTTATAATCAAATATTTACGAAAATGTGAGGGGTGTACTCACTTTTGTTAGATACTGTATTTGCTTTGCCATTATGTGGTATTGTGTGTAGATTGATGGCAAAAAAATATAATTATACACTGCGTGCACAATTATTAGGCAAGTGAGTATTCTGATCGTATCATTTCTATGCACATTTTCCAACTCCAAACCATATTAACTTGAATGCTCATTGGATTGAATCATTTTCAGGTAAAGGTTATTGGTGTAATTAGGGAGGATGGTGCAACAGTGAATAACACCTAATATGAAGGTGTGCATAATTATTAGGCAGCTTCATGACCTCAGGTAAAATGGGCCAAAAAAGAGATTTAACTGACACTAAAAAGTCAAAAATTGTAAAATGCTTTTCAGACGGATGCTAAACTATTGAAGGGTGACCACCGGACAATCAAAGGTTTTGTTGTGAATAGTCAACTGGGGTGCAAAAAACGCATGGAGAAGAAAAGACGCAAATTAACTGCAAAGACTTGAGAAGAATTAAACATGAAGCTACCAGGAACCCATTATCCTCTAGTGCCACCATATTCCAGAACTGCAACCTACCTGGAGTGTCCAGAAGTACAAGGTATCAAGTGCTCAGAGACATGGCCAAGGTCAAGAAGGCTGAAACATGACCACCACTGAATAAGATTTGAAATGTACTGTACAGATTGGGCAAAGAAATACCTGAAGACAGATTTTTCGGACAGATGAGAGTGACTCTTGATGGACCAGATAAATGGACCCGTAGCTGGATCCCTAATGTACGGCACCACTTCAGTCAGGCGCCAGCCAGGTAGAGGAGGGGTACTGGTATGGGCTGCTATCATTAAGGATGAGGTAGAATTGGACCTTTTCGGAGTTGAAGATCAATCAATCAATCAAATTTATTTATAAAGCCCTTTTTACATCAGCAGTTGTCACAAAGTGCTTTTACAAAACACCCGGCCTTAAACCCCAAGGAGCAAACAACTGTAGTGTTGAATTACAGTGGCTAGGAAAAACTCCCTAAGAGGCCGAAATTTAGGAAGAAACCTAGAGAGGACCCAGGCTCAGAGGGGTGGCCAGTCCTCTTCTGGCTGTGCCGGGTGAACATATTAAGAGTACGAATTGTAATAATGAATAAATGCATGTGGGCTGAGTCCAGAGTCTATTTAAACTTAGTCCAGGTCGGAAGCATGACCAGATGGACAGGGACAACACGGGGGAGGGGGGAGGTGTCAGCACAGTGGCAGCTGAAATCGTCAGGTATCGTCTTGATCTGCAACACAACCAGGAGGACTTTGGACCGGGACAGCAACGGGTCTTTCAAGCCTGGTACTCCTCAGGTGTGGGCCAAGACCTCATGTCCTCCTAGGTTAAAACGGCAGGAGACAGGGAAAATTTAGAAAATGCATTCCTTAGATCTACAGGGATTTATAGTGGAGAAGGAGAACTGACCCTACTTCCCCAGCACAATAGTATAGCAACGTAAGACCTTGGGGCTGAGACAGGGGGGTCCAGTGACACTGTGGCCCTATCCGGGGGAGGCCCCGGACAGGGCCCAACAGCCAGGAAATCAATCCACCCACATTGCCAAGCATCAACCAAAGGGACACCCACCAATCGCAACCACCCTGAAAGAGGGCCGTGTATTGCCAGCAGAGTACAGCCCAATTGCACAGATGGACTGAATCTCAACTCCCAAACCTACTGCCAGTTTCTGGAAGATACTTTCTTCAAGCAGTGGTACAGGAAGAGGTCCTCAGCATTCAAGAAGGCCATGATCTTCATGCAGGACAATGCTCCATCACATGCATCCAAGTACTCCACTGCTTGGCTAGCCAGCAAGGGCCACAAAGATGCCCGAATAATGACCTGGCCCCCTTCCTCTCCTGACTAAAATCCTATTGAGAATTTGTGGGCCCTTCTCCAACATGAGATTTACAGTCAGAAAAGACAATACACCTCTTTGAACAGCTTTTGGGAGGCTGTGGTTGCTTCTTCAGCGAAAGTTGATCGTGAACAGATCAAGAAACTGACAGACTCCATGGATGGAAGGCTCATGGCAGTTATTGAAAAGAAGAGTGATTATATTGGTCACTGAATATTTTTGAAAGGACAATTCTGTTACTTATTTGTTACACTTTAAAAATTGAGAACTAACATGTGAGTTGGGAGAAATTATTTTTTTAATTAGTTGCCTAATAATTCTGCACTCTTATGTATTTCCCTGAGAAAGATCAAACTCACTTTTCCTTTATTAAACATTCAGGTTTGAGGTTCAATTACATTTTGGATTGACTGAGAGCATTGTGTTTGTTCAACAATAAAAAAATCTTGAGGAATACGATTTGCCTAATAATTGTGCACGCAGTGTAAATGACAATAAAAAATGTGGAGAAAGTGAAAAGTTCTGAAAGTAATGTCTGCTCCAAGTGGCATCTCTCCCCACCCTCTCGGGCGCTCCACCTCGCTGGTTTACTAACCACCAGCAGGAGAGTGATGGCAGCAGCGCATCCCGTGGACGCACCTGTTTCAAATCACCGTTTAGTTGTGTTTATATTCTGTTGTTCACCCACTGCACCTCACAAATTATTATTTGTCTATTGTGGCTGTGTTGGTGTGTTTTGTTTACCCTTTTCAAAAAAGACTATAAAGAAAGACTAATAGATTGCTATCGTCCGTTTTGTTTCTTTTCCATTTTTGCCTCAATTTTATGCACTTGTTACACTCGCACCACCACACTGAACACTTAACAAAGGCAATTACATGTGAATAGGAAATGCACTGTCAACAAAAATTATATTTATTTGGGTGAAAGACATCTACAAAAGAAAAATCTGTCTGGCAGAATAATAATACAACATGTTTAAATAATTAGAATGTTAGATAAAACAAATGTTTCTAATTTTTCTTTCAGAGTTGACCATGAAATGTAAGACTAACTTTAGTAAGTATTATTTAAGTTGTTTTCCAACTTTTTTCCATAAAAAAAGTTTTTTTTTTTTTACTTTGGCCTGACTACACCCTAGCCTAACCGTAACCGTAAACCTGCAATTTCAGTTAACACTAACCCTAGCATATAAGCCTAAACCCATCCCTTACCCCAACCTTCATTGTAATTTTAATTGTAGCTTTTAATCTTAAAATGTAAATGGCAGAATCTTTACAGTTTGTCAATCTTTTACAATTCTTGTATTTGATTTCTTGTCACATGCACAGACACATTCTAAAGTCCATGCCTTGCATTAAACATGTAATTCTTCTCATTGAACTGAAGATACCTTTTGATTGAAGAATCGCAGAACATTTTGATGAATTTCTTTTGTTTTTAGACCATAAATGAGAGGATTCAAAATAGGAGGGAAAACCATAACTGATACTCCAAAAGCACTCCTCAAGGAAGGGGGTGCTTGCTCAAATCGATAAGCCATCAGGGCAAAGCAGGAATTGAACTCTAAGAATAGGAACACTACAAGATGTGTACCACATGTCTGAATAGCCTTGCTCTTTGCATCAGATGACTTATTCATGACACAGGTGAGTAGAATCTGGATATATGTGAATATAACCACAATCAACGGTATGCCTTGAACAAATGCAGTTAAAAATATCCCATAGTAGTTGTTTATCCGGGTGTCATCACAAATTAGCTTTACCAGTGATGGATTGTTACAATTCAGGTCCACTATTCTTGTTCTGCAGATTTTAAAGCGAGTGACCAGTGATAGCAAAACCACTGTCAGAGTAATAACCAAGAGCCACATTACAATTATAATTTTAATTAAGTTATTCTGACTCATGATGTTGTTATACCTCAGTGGACAGCAAATAGCAATATATCTGTCATATGCCATGGCAGTCAGTATAGTTAAGGAACCCACTCCGTACAGGTGGATCAGCAGAGCTTGGAGGAAACATGCAGGGTAAGAGATAGATCTGTTCTGAGTCAGGATGCTCATAACCAGCTGAGGGAAGAAGGCTGTAGCACCTATTAAATCATTGATAGGCATGTTGAAGAGGAGAATAAACATTGGTTTATGCAACTTCCTGTCCAGGGCTATGGTAGCTAAAACTGTTATGTTACAAATTACAATAAAGCAGTATGCAAGAGTTCCAAAAATGAATGCTGGATAAACACATGATGGAGCTATGGACAGTGATTCCAAGGTCAACATGTATGTAGAATTTGTATCCATAACTAAAAGGTGTTTGCAATTTTCTTCCAACAAGCAGCCCACCTGAAATGAGAAGAAAAAGGAAAATATGATAGATATGTTGGTCCAATAATCACATTTAATTAAAAGAGATTAATGTTTTGACTTCAACAACTATCACAAAAATAGCACCTCTACTCAAATAAGAAATACATTATACTTTATTGCAACTTTTGCAATAACGTTTTTGCCAAATGGAACATCAATTCACTAGCCTATTGCAATTTAAGTATATCTATCACATTATTTGGATTATTCATACTTCTTTCTTCTTATCTCATTCCCCAACAAGAGCTGTTAGTTATCTTATCTAGTTGTGACAGACTCTGGTGTGACAAACCCGTGACCAACAATGTTTTATTGGGACAGATTTAGTGAAGACCAGCCCTTTATTGGATTCACCCTGCAAACAGGGGACCATGACGCAACCTCCTGACTTTCTGAGGATGTGCTAAAGGCTTATTTTAGTTTGGAGAGCAAGTGTCTTCAAGACGGCTTTTGACTCAGCCGATGTTACCCAGAAACATTCTGGTGAGATTGTTTTTACACCATTATTGACTTGTCAATAATTATTATTATTCATGTCATATTGTCAACTCCTATTATTACATGTATTTCCTTGGTGATTCCTTCCACTAAAAAAATATTTTTTCTAGCAGTGACTCTAAGTAGTCTATGTACTGTAAGTCATGTTTTTGGTTCTTCACACTCATGATCCATATACTAAAAAAGTCTGGCTAAGCTATCCTTTAATGGCCAGTATGAGTACTGAAAGTCTAAGCTCAAACTAAACTATACTCATATTACTTCAGGTAATTCATTAATTTAAATTACCTGTTGACAGATAATGCAAGTAAAGTATAGATGAGTGGGCGGATCATGATCAGTGGCGTTGGACTGGGGGGAAAAGGGGTACTAAGTATATAGGGCCCTAACGTGTAGAGGGGCCCTCAGTACAGGCCCCAGGATTTTGTGCTACACCCCTGATCATGACCATGCCAGAGCGTCCAATGTAGCCCCTCTCTGAGGTTAAGCTGTAACTGACAGTCAAAAGGAAGGCCTGATCTGACTCCATTGTGCTGCTATCCCAGTTCTACAGCTATAGTGAGACTTTAAATGAGACCTGCCTTCAGTCACACCTACAAACCAAACAGTACATGATGCAAGGCCTTCTAAACTCCTTACCTAAGTCTTTGGGATTGCCTAAGAGTCCCAACAACACATAGAGCTGCCTCAAAGTGCAGGGGTTCTCAAACGGTTCCACAATAATTGCCCCGACAAATACAAAATGAAACATAATTACAATAAAGTTTAAATAAAAACAACAGCAGTTTAAATGGTTAAATATTACTAATTGATAGGGAAACCACCTTTTTAAAAAATTTGTTAAACAGAAATTTGAAAAATAAATATTAATTTGTTTTAAATATGGGTGCTTATCTTCAGGGTGTTTTATTATCCATTAATTTAGATATTGGTACTTCAAGAATCAAAGTTTAAATTTAATACTCCATGTACACGCACTTATAGAATTTATGCCTTTAATGATTGATTTCTTACATTCTGTTCATAATTGCTTTAAGAAGGTGATAACATTGTGCAATTGGGGTGAACTCTGCTGGCAATACTCAGCCCACATTTCAGAGTGGTTGCAGTTGGTTGGTGTCCCTTTGGTTGATGCTTGACAATGTGGGTGGATTGACTTCCTGCCTGTTGGGCCCTGTACGGGGCCTCCCCGGATAGAACCTAAATGTTCTTTAGGCTGACGCCGAATGTACTCAGTATGAATATGCAGACAATAGATAAAAACAATTCAGGAAGTACGTTTTCAAATATCTTTCTCCAGTACCAGTAATATTATTAAAATTGGTCTGCCTTTTTGTGAAAATCTTACAAATGGCTCTTTTTATAATGTAAATGTTAAATAAATGACAAGACAGTATGTTTTTGTCTTGGTTGCTGCCAGTTAACATATTTTATATATTCTGTAGCCATTGCCTGATTTGTGAAGGTAACCAACCTTTTTTCTCATTTATTCTGTCTGTTCTCTGGCCTTTCCCATGTTGACGACTGACTAAGGGATTTTACCCCGTGTGCCACCTTATAACCGGGGATGAATGACTCCACACGATCGTCAAGTCCCAGTCGCAGAGCGAATGTGGCTTTATTGGGAACCAAGGCAGTGAAAAAGGGAAAAACATAGAATACCCCAAAAAAGTGCCAAAGGTTTTTGAACAAAAATACAAACAATATCAGGCAAAAGTATAGAGCAGGGGGAGACTAAGTCTCCTCCTGCTCCGGTTGGAGCAGAGAGAGGAGGTGGCAACAGCAGGGGCTCGGGCCACCCCTCTGGGGGTGGTGGCAGTGGCCAGTCTTCGAACCCCTCCGGAGGTGGTGGTGGCAGTGGCACGTCATCCTACCCCTCCAGGGGTGGTAGCAGGAACCCTTCTTCGAACCACTGCGGTGGCGGTAGGAGCATGGCGTCCCACCCCTCCGGGGATGGCACTGGGGGTTCCAAGCTGGAGAACAGCACCGGGAGCTCCAGTCTGGGGTTTAGCCCTGACCGTGGCCCCCAGGTGCATAGATATGCCCCAACCAGGACCTGACAGCTATACAGTAATGAAAACAATGACTCCAATCACTCCATGGTTGGTTTGTTTCTTTATAAACCAATGACAGTTGAATAGCCAACCACTACGCTATGTGAGCTACTATGTAAATTGAAAGCAATGGCTGAATCTCAAATCGCATACTACATATTATGTACTACAAGTACGTACTTCACAGATGATGGTGAAGTATGTACTGTTTTGTATATAGTAAGCTAGTATGCAAGTATTGGGACTGAATTGGATATACTACCTTGTCATAAAACTACGTCTCGACATTAGATCATTTTGTCATTAACATCACGCCAAGTTTGATTATTTAGCTAGACCCAAATATGCATTGTGTTAAACTAACTAACGTTTCCCATTAAATTTACTTCCACCACAAATAGCATCTATGAACTGTATGGCTTTTGACACTTTTTAACAGCTTATTAGCCAGTAATAGGCCTACCAGTATCTACTTACTACTTGGAATAGTCATAAGAATTGAGCAATTGCTAGCGAGACTGAAGATCAACTTTACACTTCCAAAGCTATTTCTTTTCATGGCACAACAACGTTTGCTTTTCTTTCATTCTTGAAAGACTATCAACTATCAATATATCAATAACTATCAATATAGGTGATGATAACTGACTTTATCGTCAAGTGAAAAGATGAGAATCATGGAAACCCCTCCTATTTTACTACGCAAGGGATTGTCGTCTATATTACTCCAAAAAGCATGCACGGATGCATACTTCGAAAATCCACCAGAAATAGTTGCAATATACCCGGAAACAGTTATATTTAAGGCTTACTATAACGCAGCTAATGAAGTTTATAGCCAGCGTAGAAAAGTTTTTGTCGATCCTGAACAAATCCTAATGCATAATTTGTTTTGTCTGTGGCAAGGATTGAACACTGGTCGCCTACATGCCAGTCCATGTCTCTAACACTACGCTATTTAACATGGGGTTGTTAGTCACTCACCCAGTCAGTAAGAGACATTCTACTTTTTCTGGTGGATTTTCAAAGTATCCATCTGTGCATGCTTTTTGGGGTAATAGCCTATATCACAACCCCTTGCACAGTAAAAGAGGCAGGGTTTCCATGACTCTCTAGTCTTTTCACTTGACGAAAAAGTCAGATATCGTCATCTATATTGATAGTTATTGTATCAATGTTATTCATGAATGAGAAAACAAACTAGCGTTGGTGGGCCATGAAATGAAATAGCTCAAAGCAAATTATGCATTACGATTTGTTCAGGATAGATAGAAACTTTGCTGGATACAACCTTCAGCAGCTACAGCACTGGAAAAAATTAAGAGACCACTCCTAATTTTTCTTAAATCAGCATCTCTACATGTATGGCAGCCATTCCATTCCAGTGTCTGTTAAATTCCAACACAGGCACACATCATTTTACTTAATGAGGTACTGATTAGGTGATTACCTGAACCAAATCCAATTTAATGAGGAATAGTATAAAAACCACTGCTGTGGTCATCACTATCCTCTTGCCAAAAAGGATGCAACAACTCAAAAAGATGTAATAACTCAGGAGTTTGTGAATTCAAATTAGACTTTAATGAGCAATCATAAAAGCCGAGTTGACCTGCAGGAACAACTGTTTTGCCAACCAGGGACACACACATTTATACAGTGTTATCTTGCCTAACCTTCCTGGCTACCCCCTTATGCTAATTCTTGGGAGGATCTTTCTCCCCATCCGCCACCATTGTTTCACAACCTTCCAAGATCCATTCCTTGTTAAATGTTGGTGGCGCAGGCTTCAGGGATTTGTATAAAAATAATAGAGCCATTAGGTCCCTATACATTTATTATTACTTTATTATCCCCAAATAGTAATTAACAGTGATTATATTGATTGATTATATATTCCTGATACATTGATTACTGTTACCATATTGATTCTGTTACTATTTTGATTCATTGTATTCTCTCTCAAGTGCACATTGATTATACATACATTCATAAAGGGTGATAGTTCTGAAACCCTCCTATGTCAAACCTCTATATACTTGCCCTATATATTCTATAGTGGATGGCAAAAACAGTGCAAGTAGTACCTCAAAGGTAATTTGAATAAAAAAATTACTATTCAGCATGACAAAAGAGTTGAAAAGAAAAGTTTTGAGTTAGGAAAAGAAGGGTTCAATTCTGGCTTTACTGGCAGAGGGATACAGTGAGCGTCAGGTTGCTTCCATCCTGAAAATTCCAACGACGGTGGTTCATAAGAACAAGGTCAAGCAACAGACATTGGGGACAACAAAGCTACAGACTGGCAGAGGGCGAAAATGACTGTCCACTGACCGAGATGATCGTCACCTCATTCGAATGTCACTCAACAACCGTAGGAGGTGACCTACAAAAAAAATTGCAAACAACAGCTGGGGTGAAGTGCACAGCAAGGACGGTTCGAAACAGGCTCCTAGGGGCAGGGCTGAAGTCATCCAAAGCTAGAAAAAAGCCATTCATCAATGAGAAGCAAAGAAGAGCCAGGCTGAAGTTTGCAAAAGACCATAAGAATTGGACCGTAGAGGAATGGAGTACGGTCATCTTCTCTAACGAGTCAAATTTTCAGCTTTGCCCAACACCTGGTCATCTAATGGTTAGACGGAGACCTGGAGGGGCCTACAAGCCACAGTGTCTCGCACCCACTGTGAAATTTGATGGAGGATCGGTGATGATCTGGGGATGCTTCAGCAAGGCTGGAGTCAGGCAGATTTGTCTTTGTGAAGGACGCATGAATCAAGCCAAGTACAAGGTTATCCTGGAAGAACACCTGCTTCTTTCTGCTCTGACAATGTTCCCCAACTCTGAGAATTGGTTTTTCCAGCAGGACAATGCTCCATGCCACACAGCCAGGTCAATCAGCAATGTGACAGACTGGTGGAGAGCATGCCAAGACGCATGAAAGCTGTGATTAAAAATCAGGGTTATTCCACCAAATATTGATTTCTGAACTCTTCCTAAATTAAAACATTAGTATTTTGTTGTTGAAAAATTAATCTGAATTTTTCTTTGCATTATTTGAGGTCTGAAAACAATGCATCTTTTTTTGGTTATTTTGACCAGTTGTTGTTTTCTACAAATAAATACTCTAAATGACAATATTTTTATTTGGAATTTGGGAGTAATGTTGTCAGTAGTTTATAGAATAAAACAAAAATGTTCATTTTTCTCAAACACATACCTATGAATAGTAAAACCATAGAAACTGAATTTTGGTCTCTTAATTTTTTTCAGAGTTGTGTATTTACATATTTGATTTTGTCCATTTTCAAATATGTTTTAATTTCTTAAATACATGTAAATATATTTACATAAATTACAAAATTATAGTTGGTAATATGCATTTAGCATTTAAATCTAACTGATATATTTCCATATTTGTATTGTTTCCTAACTGATATATTTCCATATCAAGTCGTTTCTTTGAAGTACTTTTACAGAGAGGAATGGCATTCATGGTACTGTGTTAAAATATATGCATATTGTTTTCATAATTAGTATTTTTTTAAATGTAAACTTGGAATACAAAGTGGTTCATTATATTGAAACTGAAAAAGGTGCTATGTGCTGCCTAACATTGACTAAAGTCAAAACTTTGTTGTATTTACTAAACATTTATCATTATATTGTGACACAGTGGCAGTTGTATGATACTGTGAATAAAGGTCCTTATTGAATTAAGATGACTCTAACCAGTTTCTTCTTTACTTGCATTTACAATAAATTTAATAGAAATTATGGTAAATACATACTGTACAATTTACAAATCGGCTCTTGTTTGTAAAAGATAATAATTTCTTTTCACAGTAATTAATGTAATGCAATAAGGCCTAAACTGATGGTTATGTTGGTTTGCTCCCCATTTTGCCAAACGATATTTAGTTATAATTAGAACTCACCATAACAAGGAGATTCTCTGGAAAATAATGTCTTGAAGGTTAATTCCATGATGTGTTGATGAGAAATGCTTAAAGTACTGCATATTTCATTATTTTAACACAATGTTTAACGTTAAAATATTTGACATGCATTTTATTATGATATTGTGAGAAGCTCAGGTTATATATTTCATGAGCATATTCAGGGCACATATGTAAATATATGTTGAGAAATCCTCTACATATGTTTTGCACGAGTTTTCCATGTGGGCCCGGTGCTTGGTCCACCACACACTACAGCTTGTAGTTAATATGGTCCAGAAAGATACCAGTGTTAAACACCAACTGGACAAAGTGCAGGAAGCTGTGTAAATCTTTCACAGAAATCAACAGAAAAACTGCAGAAAGAATATGGCTTGAGTCCAGTGAAAGACTGACCCACAATATAGTCAACACCAAGAACATGATTGCATGTTTCCTACAGGTAAAGGACACTCCGCGAACTGGCAGATCAACAGGGCTAGGACTGCCTCCTACCCAGTGAATGGCAAATTTTAAGTGCCCTGAAAGTTCTACCCATACCTTTTGCAAAACACACAAAAATGCTGCTGAGTGACACATGATCTCTTTCATTGATTGGAAGAGATCAAGTGGACCGTCTCTTTGATCTGACGGTCCACTTGACTGAGTTCAGTCAGAACATAGTGCAGCCCAATCCTTGTAGCCTACCTCACAGAATGAAGGCATAACGTGATTCAGCTGTGTCATTTTGCCAGATTAGATGCATTTTATCTCTTCATGTAGCTGCTGCATGCCTGCTGGGTCCAAGACCACAAAACCCTGTATCAAACAAGAACTAAGGAGGTACAAGGAAGAGCTATCAGTGAGAAGTATCAGAACTCAGATATGGACCCAAATGGTGACACAGGAGGCAAGAATAACTGTTCAGATGTTTTATTTAAACTGAATCAGCAGGCAAGGATTGGAGTCGATAAACAGGCAAGGGTATGGTACACAGGATCTCTGCGAAGGTACAGTCAGATGATGAACAGGAGAGTTGGGTCGGTTAACAAGCAGGAACAAACAGACCACAAGAGAAACAAGAATGCGGGAATGACTTGGGCGACACACAAGAGGAACTGGCAACAGGAACATGGAAAGGCACTATTTAAATACCCAAGGGATAATGGGAGACACCTGGTGGGGGCGGAGACACGATAAGACAGGTGAACAGAATTAGGGTGAGGTTGTGACAGAGAAGAATCGCATTTCTTTTTGGTTTTGCACAAAGACTAGACATGACAATCTCAATAGAGAATGTTATGAGGTGTATTTTAAACAGGTATTTACATATCTTATTTACTTATGCTTTTTATAAATATATTCAACCGGTACGTGAACAAATGTTTCTGTTTTATTGAAATATACTCCAATATATTATTTTGCATATGGGTTGACCGTCCCAACCCTTTGGGGCATTTCCCGATTCATAGAGCACTTATCATTGCCCCCTGCCACCATCTCTGTCTCTAGTCTTTTGTGTTTTAGGTTCATCATATGTTTGGAAGTTTTTCCAGAAATGACCTTTGCCAATACCTACTTAAGTGATAGGAATGCACTTACTACTGAGTGGTTGTTTCATCTAGATCATTTAAAATGTACACACTCACTGTAACTCACTCTCAATAAGTGTCTGCTACATGACTAAAATGGGAAATGTACAATGCACACAGGTTGGACGAATTCAGCCCCTAGTTTTCTGTGCAAGCTCTTGAATTATTAGGACAAGTACACGCATTAATATTTATTCTAAATAATTTCTGGATGTGTCAGAGTGACATCAGGTAGCTTCAATTCAGATGCATCCATATAAGCACCGTGATCAGGATCAGGATTGATCTTCTCCTAGATGTTTTAATCAGTCTAAACACAATGATCACAGTTCGGTTTGTATTTCACCATAACCACTGTCTGCCTAGGGCTACAACCAGAAAGGGGTTTCTTAAACTGATGGGGTTCATATTTAATTTAATAAGTCCTAATAATTAATCACTCCTATTATTAATGTTTTTTCATAGGGATTCTTGGCTGAACAATGTAATATAGTTAGGTCCGGAAATATTTGGACACTGACACAATTTTCATAATTTTGTCTCTGTACGCCACCACAATGGATTTGAAATGAAACAACTGAGATGCAATTGAAGTGCAGACTTTCAGCTGTAATTTAAAGGGGTTTAACAAAAATATTGTATGAAACGTTTAGCAATTGCAACCATTTTGATACACAGTCAACTTGTTTCAAGGGCTCAAACGTAATTGGACAAATTAACACAATCATAAATAAAACATTCATTTTTATTACTTTGTTGGGAATCCTTTGCAGGCAATGACTGCTTGAAGTCTGGTACACATGGACTTCACCAAATGTTGGGTTTCCTTCTTTGTGATGCTTTGCCAGGCCTTTACTGCACCTGTCTTCAGTTGTTGTATGTTTGTGGGTCTTTCTGCCTTAAGTTTTGTCTTCAGCAAGTGAAATGCATGCTTGGTCCGGTGGAGAACAAGTGATTAACTCAGCCATTGCAGATTATACCACATCTGTGCTTTAAAAAACTCCTGGGTTGCTTTTGCAGTATGTTTTGTGTCATTGTCCATCTGTAAAGTGAAGCGCCATCCAATCAACTTCGCTGAATTTGGCTGAATCTGAGCAGAAAATATATCCCTATACATTTCAGAACTCATCTGGGTGCTTCTGTCTTCTGTCACATCATCAATAAACACTAGTGACCCATTGGAAGCCATGCATGCCATGCCATCACAATGCCTCCACCGTGTTTTACAAATGATGTGGTATGCTTCAGATCATGAGCCGTTACAAGCCTTCTCCATACTTTTTTCTTCCCATCATTCTGGTACATTTTGATCTTAGTTTCATCTGTCCAAAGAATGCTGTTCCAGAACTGGGCTGGCTTTTTTAGAATAGAAAGGCCAGTCTAATCTTTACCATGGAAAGGATCCTATGATCATCCACCACTGTTATTCATTCACTTTTCATTAACTGTTATACATTTTGAATGGAAAGTATTGCTTAGATTGCTCTGTGTTAAAGCAGTATTTATTTTTAATGTATGTCGAATGAAATAAAATGAGTTATATAGCTACCCTTCCTCTTTAGATTTACCTGTATGTTGTCTTAAAGCAATCAAAAACCTGATATTTCCTTGTCAATCTTTCTTAATTTGCTAGAGAAAGCAGTGACAGTAGCAGAAATAATGACTCATGTCCTAGCACTGTAATGGTATTTAAAGAAGAAAGATTAATTTGACCCTAGTACCAAAGAACCACTTTTATATTCTGACGTCACAAACTCTTACATACTACATTATGATGTAGTATGTAAATAGTTAATGATCTTAATTCAAATAATCTACAATGTTGAATATATGTGAATAAAAAAAAATTGAAAACAGGATATGAAAACGAAACAAAATTACAAAGGACCGGAACCCCAACAATGACCAGAACAAATCATCTGAGTGCCATTAGTCAGGCATTTGTGGTTAAACCTGAGACTAATTCCCAATGAACTGCTCTTGTCACAGCGCACATAAATAGTGCTACTGTATGTATGCTCTGCTGTGTGGTTTTGCATACAATGGCCTAAAAATATCTACTAATATTACTTCAAATGGAAGGGCTTTGGCCTTGTACATTCAATGTGTTTTTATGCAAACTTTCTTGATATTTGTCTGCCCTTTGAAGTCTACTATGACCCACGTTGCATCAATGTTAATCAACAGTTCGGGAAACCTATCATTTGATGGGTGATTTTGCCCATTTGACCAGGCTGCTTGTTGAAGTCAGCCTCTTACACTTATGAGATACTCTTTTTCTAGAAAAGATTTCAGGTTAACAATTTTGGACTGTCTTTCCAGATCTTTTGTGTCAACTTTATCCATTATTTTGTACGTGGACTGTATTTCTTTTGTGTACAGATACCGTGTGTCTATCTTTGAAGCATCCAATGACTTATACATCCATGGATGAATAAGAACAAAAGCACCATGAATGACTGAGATGAGGCAGGAACAAAATCCAGGACCTATTGGAATCAGATCCCTGTATTATCCTACAGCAAAGACACACAGAGTTGCTAATTTAGTCCACCGAGAGCAACTAAAGCTGTGTAATTGTTGTATGAGTCTTACTTCAAAAGACAACTGGTTGCAACATAGCTCACCAAAACATACCTAACATAGTTTCTTCAAAATCTTGTGCTGCCTGCACCTACTTCCTACACACCCGTACTCAAACGTGACAACCAGCTTCATGAGGTATTAAACCTGGAATGCATTTTAGTTAGCAGGTGTGCCTTGTTGAAAGTGAATTTGTGGAATTTCTTTCATTTTTAATCCATTTTAGTCAGTTTTATCAGTTGTGTTGTGACAAGGCAGGGTTGGTACTCTGTACTGTAGTAGTACGAATTATGGCAGCTCCGATAAGCAAAGAGAAACAACAGTGCATCATTACTTTAAGACATGAAGGTCTTTGAAAGAACTTTGAAAGTTTCTTCAAGTGCAGTCACAAAAGCAGTCAAGCGCCATGAAGAAACTGCCACTCATGAGGACCGACATGGGACAAGAAGACCCAGAGTTAACTCTGGTACAGAGGAAAAATTCTTCAGATTTACCACCCCCAGAAATTGGAAATTACCGGTATCTCAGATTGCAGCCCAAATACATGCTCCACAGAGTAACAGACACATCTCGAAATCAACTGTTCAGAGGAGACTGCGTGAATCAGGCCTTCATGGTCGAATTGCTGCAAAGAAACTACGACTGAAAGACACCAATAAGAACAGACTTGCTTGGGCCATGACACACGAGAAATGGACATTAGACCAGTGTAAATTTGTCCTATGGTCTGATGAGTCCAAACATTAGATGTTTTCTTCTAACCACCGTGCGTTTGCGAGAGGCAGAGTAGGTGAACAGATGATCTCCACATACGTGTGTTTCCCTCCGTGAAGCAGGGAGGAGGGGAGTGATGATGTAGGGGTGCTTTGCTGGTGGCAATGGCTGTGTAAGGGCTATTTGACCAAGAAGAAGAGTGATGGAGTGTTGCATCAGATGATCTGGCCTTCAGAATCACCCAACCTCAATCCTGTTGAAATGGTTTGGGATGACTTGGACTGCAGAGTGAAGGAAAAGCGGCCAACAAGTGCTCAGCATATGTGGGAACCTTTGGAGAAAGCGTTAAAGTGACTACTCATGAAGCTGGTTGAGATAATTTCAAGATTGAGCAAAGATGTCATCGAAACAAATGATAGCTTCTTTGAAGAATCTGAAATATAAATGTATTTTGATTTGTTAAACACTTTTTTGATTGCTACATAATTCCATATGTGTTATTTCATAATTTTGATGTATTCACTATAATTCTACAATGTGGAAAATAGTGAAAATAAAGAAATGCCTTTGAATGAGTAGGCGTATCCAAACGTTGACTTGTTCTGTATACAACTGAATAAACAGTCTAGCAGAATAACAAATCTGCATGCTAAAATAATATGTACAGGGTGTAAAAAAAAATAGAATACATGCTTTTTTCTTTTTTTGTCAGAGTTGACCATGAGATATAAAACTAACTTTAATTGCTAGAATTTAAGTAATTTTTCCACCAGATGCTTTTTCTTTATCTTTAATTTCAAAACATAAAATTAAAAATAAGAATGGCCACCAGGAGGCATCTGTGAGAACGTCGACACCCGCCTGAAACTGCTGTTATTCAAGCCTGCTTCTGTATTTATATGGCCAGAATAAAACATTAAAAATCTGAGGAATATTGCCTACTATAATCCTATTCATGGATTGCTATGTTGGGGTGTTTGATTCCATGTTATAGGTCTACACACGTGAATCTCTTCCTTTTCGTTATTTGTAATTATTTAAACCGAAATACAATTATTTGACTGGAAATATAGTGATTACAACGATTAAGTTAACATTTGTGTAGGCTAATTGCAGACTTTTACCAAGTACATTACTTATTGCGTCATTGATGCCACTTTTCTGCACAAATATTTCCTGAAAATTGCAAACTTATTAAAATAAAAAAAAAAAAAATTACTTTTCCCACCAGATTTCATTGATAAAGTACAATACGCCACAGTAGACCCAAGCAAAAATATAATTCAAGTGTTTAACATAGCGTGTTTACATGAAGGACGTTTAGTTTGTTTAACAGGCAATAAACTACATGCTAAACCCATGTTTCATTAATATTTTCAGAGGTAAATAATGATTGATTTTTAATAAAATGACGT
>JACXGI010014832.1:0-18485 GCA_016801175.1 Esox masquinongy | reverse complement strand
ATTACACATGCGTAGGACTAAATCCCATTACACATGGGTAGGACTAAATCACATTACACATGGATAGGACTAAATCACATTACGCATGCTTATTTTTCCACTAGGAGAACTCCTAAACAGCACTAAAGGTTCCTAGCTAAGAGTTTCCTCTTAAAACCTATTCACAAAGCTGCTAAAGACCAACTTTTACTAAGAAACGGGGAGAAATCTTAAGCTAAGAGAAAGGGTGGGGTTGACCCCGTTGCTATGGATGATGTGTTCCATGAACAAGCTTACTTACTATACCCACAGTGATTGGCTGATAGGGGAGGGGTCTCAGTGATTGGCTGATAGGGGAGGGGTCTGTGTCAGTGAATTCATCATATCAATACTGTAGAAGGATGTGTCATGTTGCCATATTGAAATAAATATATTAAAATTAAAATGTAGTCAAAGTGTCACTGATTAAACATGAAACCAAGAATGATATACTGACTAGTCAAGATATGTTCAGCTAATTTTCAGCCTCTTACATGTCTGGCAGCTCGTAAAGAAATGCACGTTCATCCTTTGATGGTGCAACAATTTGTGCAATTATGTGTTCCATCTATAGTACCAACTACACCGGGTGGTCCAGCTATGAAGTCGGCTTTGTTTTTTTGTAGTTGGTGAACATCATGAGGAAACCGAATGATTTGTTGCAGGATATTTGGTCTGGAGAGCGCATTTATTGTTGGATGTAATATTCTACTGACAGATGACTGAGATGTACATAGCTCGTCTGCGCTGCGTAGCTGCATTTTCCCTGTAGCGAAGTAACGTAGAGTTGTCACAACCTTGATCTCCAGTTTTATTGGGTTGTTTCTTTTTGTTGGTGAAGTGACAGCATCCCTGACTATATCTACTATGATCATAATTCCCTTGTGATTAAGGTGACACCTTGTTAAAAGCTCAGTATCAATAAATGTTTCTAAAACGTCGACCTGATTACCAGGCGGATTGCCGGCAGCAGCCCTTTTAGGATTGTTTGTGACTTGGTCTTCACTACTCCTAACATTTCACAGATTTAGGGGGCTGGTTTTAGCACAAAAACACTTTGTGAAATATTCTTAGACCAAAATTTTAGGAGTCTCTCCTGGAGTTTTGGCAGTTTCATCTCACCCCCATAAAACGTAACCGAAGGTTTCCGGGAGGTGTGCCAGGGTTCAACATTAACGATGGCCCGCTGGCCGGGGGCCAGTAAGACCTAACGTCGGGCCAGTAGACAGACAGTCAATGGCTTGTATGGCCAGTGCTCAATTTTCCCATTAAAATTTGTAGTATCGTATTAAAATGTTTGATTGTCATCTTTGTTACTCTTCCCGCTTCGATTTACGCATGAATGTGGTACAGTGCCGGTTTGTCTTTTTGACCAATAATATTCGATGGCTCGTCTGTTTTGACCAATCATAGTTCATAGTGCATTCTAGAGAAGGACCCAAATACAGTATGGTACGAGGCAAAGCAAATGCGATAATTTTTGTTTTTGTGGAAAGAACAGGTTCCATGGGTCAAAAACGATAACGGCAAGGGACACGTGCTGCCGTTCATGTTGTGCGTTCCCGACGGGGTCGTTTATTACTGGACAGCTACCGAAAACCTGCTCTTAAGTCCCTGCAGCTTGTGGCGTGTGTTGTGACCAAACGGTCTGTTGACAACCCCGCGGCTGCACCAATGAAAGTCTGCCTGCTCCGAATGAATGAGGTGGCGCGTCGCCAAATTGATAAACTAATTAGAACCTCCTATCATGTTGTGAGGAGGGAGAAACCATTCACAGACTACATCCATGACATAGTCCATGAATACGGATAGAGAAACCATACGGACATGGCTTGTCAACAGTAAGTGTCATGTTAACTACGCCTGCCTAAGTGCTTGCTAGCAGTGACACACAAGAAGCCAATCAATCAACTAGTGCAAGTACTGTATTGCACCATATTTATGCTACCATAAATAAATTAACAGTTATTTTCATGCTTTTATGTCACATCAAATAAGCAAGAATCTTCATGCAATATGCCATGTAGTAGCTAATATTTGGATAACCATTTATTATAAAGTATTGATGTGCGTTGCATCATATTTATGTAAACAGCAATTGCTTGTATCAGCTCTTTATGTCTCATATCACATGCAAATCTGTGGTAAATCAATATTCTGATTATATGATATTTACATACTATATATCTGTAAAATACAGTTATATTATGGGTTTTTTTTATTCAGTTTGGGCCAGTAAAAATACAGTCGAGGTCAGTAGATAGGGCCAGTGAGAAAAAAGTTAGCGTTGGACCCTGAGTGCTAATATAACAAGCATATCAGGGAATCAGGGAAACCGGCAATAGGTATCCTGCAAGATTTAAATTTAAAAATCTCTCTTCATGCCTGCATAGTGAAAACTGATTTTCATCCATGTGCGTAACTGTTCTTTATTGATGCATAAGTTCCATGTGTAATAGAAAAATCACTTATAGAAATTGTATTATGTGTAGGCCTACACACTTTTGTGGTCCAAATACTCAAACAGCGTTGCTTTATGGGTCTTCGTTTTTTCCCCCCTGGGTTGTTGCAGTAAACCGAGAACTTATTAAAATGTTCTGTAATAACAACAGTTCCAGGCCACATACAGCCATCATAAATACGATGGACAGAACACAGCTATTAAATAGCACATGCCAGACTGTAATATTTAAAGGAATATCTTGGCCTAAATCACTTCATTATATTTTGCAGCTTAGAAGGATATTCTATGCAAGGCTGTGTCCTTGTCATTTTCACGCACAAGTATTTTTACCTAATGCCTAAACACATGATTGCATAACTACATTACACCAGTAGGCTGTCTTAAAAAACAGTTTTGTGACTTTTTTTGAACGTGAAATCAGGAATCCCAACGCTATGGTAGAGCACTGGGCTAGCAGTCCATTGTTGTTGCTAGCTTTTACAGTTTCGAAGAGCTACATTCGCGTCACACATCTTTGCAGATGCTGGATTACTGGCACAAGTTTGTACTAAGGAAAACGATTTGTAAACAAATAAATGGAAACCTAAAGTAAGAATTTAATGTGTAAAAAGTCGTAAAAGGGTGTTTGTCCATTCGCAGATCTAATTTCACACTTATGTTTCATGTTTTACGTATGACTTTTTTTTGCGATCATACCAATTTACGAATGTATTTTCTTACGATCCTGACAATACGTACGCCTAACCTTTTGGCAGATGTCTAACTCTATAAAGTTCCTTCTAACTAGGGATGTGCATGGCAAACATTTTCACTAACATTTTCACTGATCAGTAATTCCTCAGCTTTTGTCGTCGATTAGTCGACCCCACCTATCGTGCCAAAAAGAGAGGTATTAAATATATACTGTAATATGCTAAAATGTAGTTACCAACCTCAATAACGTTTTAGTATAAACAATTAGGCTATATATAGCTACTTTTATTCAGGAGACTTTCAGATTCAGAAATGCCATAACAGCAGCAAATAACCTAATGCACAGGCCTGTCAAATCGTTAGTATTTTTGCCGGATCGCGTAAGTGGAGCCAGCGTAAGTGGAGCTATCTTGTTAAATAGCGTAGTGGTTAGAGAAGCGGATTTGTGAACTATAGGTCCCGAGTTCGTATCTCCTCGCAGGCGAAGCGAAGTACGCATTGTGAATTATTCCGTGTTGACGAAAACTTCGCTGGCTGAAACCGAAACCTGAAACTGAGTACTGTTATATTGCGACTGTTTCTGGCATGGAATAGTTCATCTTCAGTCTCGCTAGCAATTGCTCAATTCTTATGATTATTCCTAGGAAATTAGTAGATACTAGTAAGCCTATTACTGGCTAATAAGCTGTTAAAACGGCCAGTGGCAAAAGCCACACAGTTCATAGAGGCTATGGTGGAGGTAAACTTAAAAAGAAACGTTAGTCAGTTTAACACAATCCTCAATGGAGTCTAGCGACTGCTGAAACGTGTAATGCCGTGGCGTAGTGGTTAAAGACAGTGCTTCTCATGTGGAAGACCTAAGTTCGAATCCATTGAGAGCAACGACATTTATTAATTATTTCTGGTAGATTCCACGATTCTCTCGTCTTTTCATTTGATGAAAAAGTTAGTTATCGTCGCCTTTATTGATAGTTATTGTATAAATGTCATTCACAAAAAAAAAAAATACGTTCTTATGCCATGAAATGAAAAGCTTTGGCAAACTGGCTAGCAATTGCTCAGTTCTTATGACTATTCCAGTAAGTTAGCAGATACCGGTAAAGCTTATTACTGGCTAATACGCTGTTAAAATGGCCAGTGGCAAACGCAATACATAGCCGCTATTTGTGGTGGAGGTAAACTTAGGAAGAAACGTTAGTCAGTTTAACTGTATCAGTGTCATTCACGAATGGCCAATTAACTATTAAAACGGCCAGTGACAAAAGAGGATTTGTTCAGGATATACAGAAGCCGCTTGTCTATACTGACAGCTGGCAAATCTACTGCTTCGTGGTGTAGTGGTTAATGACACAGCCTTTCACGTGGGCGACCCGGGTTCGAATCTTGAGGTGGCAACATTTTCTATTGCAGGCCGGCTGAACTAGGCTTGCCTGGTTTCTTGTATAACAAGGAATTTATTTCAAATTATTGTTACAAGCTTTTCCATAAATTACAATCGCAAATGAACTATAAACGTTGTCAAAAAATGTGCATCATCTCCCATGAATTAGCGCAGAGATATGTATGAATTGGCATACTTTAGCTAACCTCTTTGTGTCAATGTTTTTTGTTCTGGGCATTATAGGCACAGCGGGTGGAAGACCAGGGTGAAGACTGAAGAGCTAGAAGAATTCCCAGAACCCCCTTCACCCGTGATCGACCAGGAGGGCACTGACATCCGACCCACTGCTGTCCCATACGACCCCATCCCTGACCTTAACCCCACCCCTGACTACCACAGACCCACCTCCATCTCTGACCCGGCCCTGGACACAGACCCCCCCCCCCTCCAGACCAGCCCTCCTCTGAGTCTCTGTCCAAGCCCACTGACCTTCACCTCCACTGTGGCCCCAGGAGGAAGGCTCCTGCCCCCCCCCCACCCAGACAGGACCAGTCCATACAGCTAGAGAACATCCACTCCCAGGAGTCTCATCCTGGCTCTGAGGGCGGAGCCTCCACCTACACCCCCCTGATCAGAGAGCATAGCCCCGCCCCCGTCTCCACCCACTCCCCAAGGAAAGATTCTGAGAAGAGTAGAGGATTGTTGAAGGAGACGGTTTACCAGGCAGTGCCATCCAGTCCTGGCCCAGCCCTTCCCTCCATACCCTGTGTAGCCCGGCCCAGGATGGAGGACCAGGTCCATCGTTCTCCCTCTCCTCAGTTTGCTCCTCAGAGGCTGACCGACAAGCCGCCTGTGTTGCTCCACTTACACCAGGACAGCCCTGGCTCTGACCCCAACACCAGGTAAGATTAGACTGGACCATTGATCTGTAATGATCAGATTTTTGTCTTGTTCTACTACAGAAAGATGTCTGTTGTGTTACTGGTCAGCTGCTGTCTTCACACCCTCTGTTCTCTGTACAAAGGCTCTTATTCTCTGTCTCCAACCAGAAACAGCAGTATTACCACGAATAATTGTTCCAATCCAGTAGCAGCATAGTTTCAACAGGCTGGATGTGGTTTAGTACAGAAGTCGTTTGTTGCTGTTCTGTGTGGAGACATAATTGATATCATCTGTAGAGAAAGCAGCTCTGTACAGTCAGCTGTCAGGACATTCCAGCCTGGGTTAGTTATGAGGGGAGGAGCCACAGCCTCTCAGCGGTGCCAAGAGAGAAAAGCCTGCGATGTCATCATGTCACATGACTTGGTCAGCCCCACCTTGGCAGAATAACTGTAGTGTCAGTAGAAAGTCTCTCTGGGGAACAGCTTAGATTGTCTCATTCCACTGACTCTCTGCTGTCTAACTGCCCTCCTGTCCTGTCTGTCTCTCCTGCCTTTTTCTCTGTGTCCCGCCTGTCTGTGTCCCGCCTGTCTGTGTCCCCTCTGTCTGTGTCCCGCCTGTCTGTGTCCCGCCTGTCTGTGTCCCGCCTGTCTGTGTCCCCTCTGTCTGTGTCCTGCCTGTCTGTGTCCCCTCTCTGTGTCCTACCTCTCTGTGTCCTACCTGTCTGTGTCCTACCTGTCTGTGTCCTACCTGTCTGTGTGATGACTCTAGGGTGGATGCTGTGATGGAGTCTTCCGGTAGCTCTGTGAGGAAGGTTCCTATAAAGATTGTCCACTCAGAGAGCCAGACTGAGAAGGAGCGTCGACAGTACCTGCTGCAGCACAGTGACTCTGCAGAAGCTGGATCCCAGGGGCCCGCCCCGGCCCCTCTCAGCAGCCTAGGGGCGTCAGGAGACCCAGACCAGTCCTATTCTCTGTTCTGTGCCTACAGCCGTCAGAGAGACCCGGCCTCAGTGCTGCCTCTACCTCCCGCCCCATACCCAACTTCTGAGACGGGTCAACAACGAGACCCAGACGAGGCTTCTTTCAGCTACCAAGCTGCTCTGCCCCAATCACTGCCCTGCCAGCAGATAGCCCCGCCCCCAGACGGCCCCAGCCAACAGAAGGCGTCACCACTAACCCCGCCCCATGACCCCCCTGGCAGTAACGGCCTGTCTCCTTCTGGCCCTGTCCTCCACTCTGAGGAGGATTTGAAAAGAGAGGAGCTAGCTAGGGACATCATGAATAAAGACCGTTCCCTAGCTGACGTCCTGGACCAGAGCAGCAGGAGGACCACCATGGACCTAATGGAAGGCTTGTTCCCCCAGGGAGAGGTGCTGTTGGAAGGGAAGGCGAGGAGAAAGGTCTCTCCTAAAGATACCAAGTCACCACATCCCTCTGAGGACAGGTTCGTGTCTGACTTTTGTTAACATCTTCCTGTTCTCATAGGGCCTTTTTATACTACAATAGTTTTATTTAGATAAACAACACTTTCGCATCGGACACAAAATATCTTACAGTGTGAACGGTGAAAAGATCAAATGTTTACCGCCACCTTCCAATATAACGTGGAAGATGTTCCACATGGGTTTCGCCCACAATTACTGAAGTGTGAACTTAAAGGTCGGAAGGTCAATGGAGGCTTCCTGTTGTTTTTTTAGTTGACACAATGCTGTGCTAACTGGCTAAGCAATAGATGTTAGAAAGGAGGACTAGAAATTGTAGTTTATTCTACCTGTCACAAACAGGTTTCTTTAGTATTTTTGATCAACTGTACACATTGCATGAGCTTGCTGAGGGAGGCAACTGCTAATCTGAGAAAACTAATTTCTGACTTAGCAACAGAAGCCAGTTAGCAAGCTTTTGGGGGGAGAGAATTCAACATTACCTGGGGTGGTTAGCAGCATCCTTGACCGTGTTCCCTTTTGTTTAATAGGTATGACTGGAGGGCTCAGCTACAACGTTTGCTTGCATGCTATATTTATTTTCTGTCAAAAACTTGCAGCTCATTTTTGGTTGACATACCGTAGCTATGGACACTTGGTATTTGCGTTTCACAATTTCACACAAATCAAGCTTTTATCTAGCCCTGTTGGCTGGCCTGCTATCTAGCCCTGTTGCCTGGCCTGCTATCTAGCCCTGTTGCCTGGCCTGCTATCTAGCCCTGTTGCCTGGCCTGCTATCTAGCCCTGTTGCCTCGCCCTGTTTTCTAGCCCATAATATTTTCATATTATCTAAATGTTATTTAATTTGAAATGTTTTACCAGTAATTGTTATAGTGTAAACTGGTCTCTAATATTGAAATGATTAACAGTTTGACGTTTTTGAAAACAGTTGTTGAAATAGATCGTAAGAAACCTTATCACACTAAATGTAAGTTGTAATAAATCAGAAAATGTGTTGACACTACTTAGCTTGTGTGGGTATTAGCATGGTCTACTTTCAGTACTACTTGGCTTGCGGGGGGTTAGCATGATCTACTTTCAGTAGCGAGTGGATATGTTTTCATCCTGGTCCCCTGTGGGAGTTAACAGCTGTTATTAGCATTGAGCTACACAGACATTCCTGTGTCTGTAGATGTGTTCTAATTGAGACTTATTCCAGGAATGACAACAGTGTTGCTGCTCCCGCTGCCTTGGTGACTAACTCCGCCTACTACAGCACGTCAGCACCTAAGGCGGAGCTTCTCATCAAGCTTAAAGACATGCAGGAGAGGGAGGAGTTAGAGGAGGAGGCGGAGTCAGAGGAGGAGCTGGATCACGACCTGGCCATTAAGAAGGTACAGGGAACACACTCATCTATTCCTAAACATCGCCTGTCCTCTTCTGCTAGGGAAGGCTGATAAAGGTTCTTTTTAAAAACTTTCTTCTGTGATTTAATCATTGACATGGTCTGATCTGCAAAAAACATCCCTGATCCCAAAAATGCATTTTTCTGAATACTTGCAATTTAAAAAAAATAAAAAAAATCAAATATCAGGCCAAATACAACTGACAACTATTCAGGATTTTTTTTTAACATATAATGAAGCAGGTATATATGGACAGAAAACATAGTGCAGCCCTTTCTCTTCTCCTCTACGGACCTCAGGTAAAAGAAGAATGTGCCTAATTAAAAGCGCCAACAAAAGAGTAGCTGCTTATATTAAATATGATATATGTATGTTTATATAAAGTACCAGTCAAAAGTTTAGACACTCCTATTCATTCAAGAGTATTTCTTTATTTTTTTTATATTTTCCACATTTTTGAATAATAGTGAGGAGATCCAAACTAAATAACACACATGGAATCATCTAGTAACCAAATCAGTGTCCTCCAATGTGGTGATTACATTACAGTGATGACAGAAACAGAACAATTATTTGAATGTATTTGGGAACTGGGAGTCGTCTGGACTGAATCTGGTTGAATGTATTTGGGAACTGGGAGTCGTCTGGACTGAATCTGGTTGAATGTATTTGGGAACTGGGAGTCGTCTGGACTGAATCTGGTTGAATGTATTTGGGAACTGGGAGTCGTCTGGACTGAATCTGGTTGAATGTATTTGGGAACTGGGAGTCGTCTGGACTGAATCTGGCTGACTCTGATCCTGTGTCTCCCTGCAGCAGGAGCTGGTGGACAGCCTGAGCAGGAAGCTGCAGGTGCTGCGTGAGGCCAGGGAGAGCCTCCAGGAGGACGTACAGGACAACAACGCCCTGGGCCTGGAGGTGGAGGCCACAGTGCAGCAGCTCTGTAAGCCCAACCAGCTGGACAAGTTCCGGATGTTTGTAGGAGACCTGGACAAGGTGGTTAGTCTTCTGCTGTCGCTGTCTGGACGCCTGGCCAGGGTGGAGAACGCCCTGAACAGCCTGGAGGAGGACGTGGCCTGTGAGGAGAGGGTGAGTCACCAGGCTTCAATGTCCTGTGACCTTTCATTCCTTTTTTTTTTTTTTTACGAAGACTGGCTTTTTCAGATCGAAGCATGTCAGTTCTACTCATGTTGGATTGTCCTTGATGTTCTGCTATCTCAAACATGCTTCACACAAACCCTCCCCCAGATGTGCAAAATTAACTGAGACATGCCCCCCTTCCACAGAGGACCCTGATGGAGAAGAGGAAACTGCTGATTCGGCAGCATGAGGATGCCAAGGAGCTGAAGGAGAACCTGGACCGGCGGGAGAAAGTGGTCTATGACATCCTGGCCTCCTACTTGAGGGAGGAAAGCCTGGCTGACTATGAACACTTTGTCAAGATGAAGTCAGCCCTCATCATCGAACAGCGCAAGCTGGATGACAAGATCAAACTGGGAGAAGAGCAGCTCAAATGTCTGATGGACAGCCTTCCACTGGAGCAGAGGGTCAATCTCTGACCTGTGACCCCTACAGTGAAGAATGAAGTGGGAGCTGTGACCTCTGGGACAGAAGGTGAACGTGTTGTCTGACTGATTCAATGGTTTCTGCTTGACCTGATGTGGCCCTCCAGCACCACTGGGTGGCAGCAGAGAGCAGTGCTCAGAGGGACTGTTTATTGGCTCAACACATCATCTCCTCTGAACCAGCCTAATGGCAGATCACACACATTTAAATATGAACTATTAAAACTGTATTTACACAGGACTGCTTTCCCATGGACCATGATGTCACCATCTGGAATTAGCCACACCCACAGATAAGAGTCTCGGACACTGTTACCAGTGGCGACAGATATTACATTGAGGAATAATTCACTTTTGTTTTTAGTAATTTATTGTAGCCTGTTGAATCTGTACTGAGGGGTAGTGTAGGACAGTATTTTATCCTCCAGTGATTTTTAGCTGTTATTCAACTATACATTGATAAACTACACATTTCTGTCATCTCCATATTGCAAAATTATCTTAATTATTTTTTAGCCATTTCTTGATATTTCAGTGAAAAGTAACTGTTGTCCTTTTCCAAAACGAGTGGCCTTTGGTTCCAATGTTGTTTCATGCTGTTTCCCCCTTTAAATTTTTTTTGTAACAATTCTTTATTTTCAATTGAAGCATTATGATGATTACTAGCATGCGATGGCAGATGGACATGCTAGTACTTCACTGTGTAAGGAATAGTATTGTCAAGAGGCACTTTGCTCAACAAACTTAGACAGATTTGGCACTTCGAATCCCATGATCTTCCAGTCATAGAGCTGGTCTTATTTGCATGATGTTGGTCATATTTGCTTGGTAGTTTGCCGCGTGTGTGGGTCCTTCCATCAAATTAGTACCTTTTGGAGAATGTAACTTGGACAAATGTAGTTTTATTTTTGAACATTCTGTCACAGCAGATGTTCAAAAATAAAATCTTCCCATCTCAAGAATTTATACGAAATAAAATACTATTGTGAAGTGCCATATGAAGAAACAGGTCTGACCACTTCATATTAAGTCAGCCAAACAGTTGACATGGAGGGTCAACAAAACGCACATTTCCCAAAACACAAATGTAATTCTTAAAACATTTCCATCCTGTCTATCTGTGGGTAACAGGGTTGACCTGCTCACATTCACACCAGAACAACCAGCTCACCTGCTGTCCACACTTGGATTTGACTACGTATTAAAGCAAAAGTTCAGTTCACCTAAAATTTGTTTTAATTTAGAATATATTAATATTTTCTAAGCAATGGAGCTGGGCTTCACACTGATGGTTGAAGTCACCTTTCCATTTGAGCACAGAAGGTTCCATTTGGCACTTTATATTCTCTTAATATTCAAAATTTGATTAATTGCATTTTACACAAGGTTTCTTTCAAAGGGCACTTTAATAATTCAGGCTTTTACATTTCTTATTAAAATAATAAATCAACGCCAAAGGTAATCTTTGAGTGGAATGACCCATATATCGGTGACTGTTACCTTCTGCTTTTTTCTACTTATTGTGTTACTCGTGGTGCTATGTTGGGCATAACTTCAGTTGATCATTGTGTTATCTGCCCAGACAGCTGGAGCACTCAGAGGAATTCACTATTAAACTGTAACCCAAATAAAGGAAACAAACATTTTGATTAACGGAGTTAAGCAATGTACTATGTGATATGAAGGACAACATGGTCACCATCAAGGTTCAGGTCATTTCCCAAAGGGTCCAATGAGTCTGCCATCATTCCATTCAGTCTGTGTGTCTGTGTGTCTGTGTGTCTGTGTGTCTGTGTGTCTGTGTGTCTGTGTGTCTGTGTCTGTGTCTGTGTGTGTGTGTGTGTGTGTGTGTGTGTGTGTGTCTCTGTCTGTCTGTCTGTGGCTGCCTGTGTGGTGGTCTGTGGCTGCCTGTGTGGTGGTCTGTGGTTGCCTGTGTTTGGTTGTCTGTCTTTGTCTCTGCTGGGCTGCTTTATATCAAATAAACAGGCTTCTGTAAGGAACATAAGGTGTGTGTGGTGTTTGACCCATAAAGCATTCTGATGGATGTGAGTTACTCTGATGCACTTAGACAGTCCAGTATTAGTCTGGTCATTACAGTTCTACTGAGAATGAATAATGAAGAATACACCTGCAGACATCATGGATTGTTTAAATGATTAAAGATTCCCTAGAGAAGAGGTGTGGACGTCAGGTGGAGCTGTATGGCTGAAATGTGGATTTTATTGATGTCATAGCTCCTCCCTGGATAGTTAAATTGTATCTGGTCAATCATTTACTAGGATTGTATTCATTAGTTTAAAGGGTATTTTAGTCTGACTGGCCCATGGTGGTTGAATGGCCGCTTTCAAGAGTCAGGGTCTCATCTGTAGTGCTTGGATTCAGGAGAGGCAGGATATTCTGCTATTCTACATGTAGGATAACTACAGACTTCAAAGGTAACTCTTCTGTGAGAATTCTTAGTTTATATTTCAGACAGTGAATGACAGCATCAAATCATCATGCATGTTATTAAAATATTTACATTTTACTAAATTCATCTGAAGATAGCTGAGACCATATCAGTCATACAGTTGCATCAACATTATAGTATGTAAAGGTTATTAGTACTAGTCAGTACAATGTCTTAAATACTTCAGTCATATTTAGAGTCAGTACAATGTCTTAAATACTTCAGTCATATTTAGAGTCAGTACAATGTCTTAAATACTTCAGTCATATTTAGAGTCAGTGCAATGTCCTAAATATTTCAGTCATATTTAGAGTCAGTGCAATGTCCTAAATACTTCAGTCATATTTAGAGTCAGTGCAATGTCCTAAATACTTCAGTCATATTTAGAGTCAGTGCAATGTCCTAAATACTTCAGTCATATTTAGAGTCAGTGCAATGTCTTCAATAAATACTTCAGTCATATTTAGAGTCAGTGCAATGTCTTAAATACTTCAGTCATATTTAGAGTCAGTGCAATGTCTTCAATAAATACTTCAGTCATATTTAGAGTCAGTGCAATGTCTTAAATACTTCAGTCATATTTAGAGTCAGTGCAATGTCTTAAATACTTCAGTCATATTTTGGGGCAGTAAGTCATATTTAGAGTCAGACTGCCATGTAAATGTTGCTGAATACTACAGTTGTAGCTTGAGAATCATGTTTTATAATGAGCTGTTTCACCAGCTGACCGGTGTCGACATTAACAGATAAACACTACACTAAGAGAGCTCAAAGAGCACAGAATTATGTGTTTCTGCTTGGCTATAAGGCATGATCTTTATTATCTCTTGCCTTTACAGTATCTAGCCTCTGATTCAGATGACCTTTAGTACCTCCAGCTTGTTATTCTGATAAACTAGACCTGGGGTGAAAAACTGAATCCACAGATGGAGTGAGCTAGTTTTTGGGTTCTTTGGATTTGTCTAAATATAATCTAAACAACCAGGTGAGGGGTTTCTTCATCACACAATTTGCTGACTAGAGAACCTAACTAATACAACTAGCTGAGAGGAGAACCTAACTATTACAACCAGCAGAGAGGAGAACCTAACAAACACAACCAGCTGACGAGAGAATTTAACACAACCACCTGAGAACATAACTAATACAACCAGCAGACTAGAGAATATAACACAACCACTTGAGAGGCGAACCTAACTAATAGAACCAGCTGACTAGAGGATTTGACTAACACAAGCACCTGAGAGGAGAACCTAACTAATATAACCACCTGAGAGGAGAACCTACCTAATGTAACCAGCTGAGAGTAGAACCTAACTAACACAACCAGCTGAGAGGAGAACTTAATTAATACAACCAGCTGAGAGGAGAACCTAACTAATACAACCAGCAGACTAGAGAATTTAACTAACACAACCACCTGAGAAGAGAACCTAACTAATATAACCAGATGAGAGGAGAACCTAACTAATACAACCAGCAGACTAGAGAACTTAACTAACACAACCAGCTGAGAGGAGAACCTAACTAATACAACCAGCAGACTAGAGAACTTAACTAACACAACCAGCTGAGAGGAGAACCTAACTAATACAACCAGCAGACTAGAGAATTTAACTAACACAACCACCTGAGAGGAGAACCTAACTAACACAACCAGCTGAGAGGAGAATCTAACTAATACAACCAGCTGATAGGATAACCTAACTAATACAACCAGCTGAGAGGAGAACATCACTAATAAGAGACTTTAATTCTCTTTAATCAGAGGAGCAACAACATGCAGATATTGAGACCTGTAGGGAATGAGTTCCACTAAAGTCCCTGGAATGAGTTCCACTAAAGTCTATAGAATGTGTTCCACTAAAGTCTATAGAATGAGTTACACTAAAGTCTATAGAATGAGTTACACTAAAGTCTACAGAATGAGCTTCCCTAAAGTCTCTGCTTCCGGTAAATAATTTTATTTTGGTGTGAATAGGCAACTTATTGATGTTGGTTTTCTCTTCCTTGTAGAACTGACTTTGCTGGTAGCTACTTCAAGTGAGTAAAGGTATACTTACTACTACTGGCTTATATTGTTGTCCCACCTAGCTATGTAAGGTGAATGCACTGTAAGTTACTCTGGATGAGTATCTGTTCAGTGCTGATCGTTTTTTATACTTCCATTATTTCTATTAGTGTTTTTGCCTTAAGTGTCATGGCAACCAGCGAGGCAGAAGCAGAACTTATTTGCAAAAGGACCAGCTGTGAGCTGTACTGGAGTCAGCTGACCATCTGAACCCAGGTCAGTGGTGTTGGCATCATGGTGTACCTGGCCCACACAGCACATTGGCAGTTCCTGGGCCTGGTGATCGGTTGTGTCGGCTGGATCCTAACCATGGTCACTGCTGGCCAGAACGAGTGGCGAATTTGGTATGTAGAGGATGTCTCTAATGTAGCCTCTGGCACGGCCTGGGTGGGTGTGTGGCGGGCCTGTTTCTATAGCCACACCCTCCCTGACTTTGAGTTCTGCCGGTCCATTGGCATCACTGACCCATTCATTCCCTTGGAAATACCTGTGTCTCAGGTGTTAGTCATGGTGACAGTGATCCTGGGTCTCACAGGGAACATGGTTGGAGCATACGCTGTGAGGAACATCTACTTTGGTGAGAAGACTTCTAATGTCATACGGCTGCTGTTCACTGGGGCTGGAGTGCTGTACGTCCTGACAGGAGCCAGCTGCTTGGTGCCCCTGATCTGGAACATGACGTCAATTCTGACCAATCAGACAATAACCTTCCCTCCAGAGTTCCACCTCCCCCCTGCCCCCACCACACAGAAAGTGGGAGTGGCTATCTGGATCGGCGTCAGTGCTTCCATCTTACTGTTCTTCAGTGGCATCCTCTTTCTCTGCTACAGTTATCCAACTGTGACATCACGGCCAGCAACTCAGCCAACCAGTGGAGACAAGCACCCTGAGAATGGGACAGCCATGTTCATGTCTAAACTAGAGAACGGAAATGAGGTCGGCAGCCGAGCCAGAGACAACCTAGTCTTCCAGGCTGAGGAGGACTTCTAGTGGTGAGGAGGACTTCTAGTAGTGAGGAGGACTTCTAGTGGTGAGGAGGACTTCTAGTGGTGAGGAGGACTTCTAGTAGTGAGGAGGACTTCTAGTGGTGAGGAGGACTTCTAGTGGTGAGGAGGACTTCTAGTGGTGAGGAGGACTTCTAGTGGTGAGGAGGACTTCTAGTGGTGAGGAGGACTTCTAGTAGTGAGGAGGACTTCTAGTGGTGAGGAGGACTTCTAGTGGTAAGGCGAGACACTGAGAATCACAGAACACTGGAACACATGAGAAGTATATAGATGCATAAATCTCAGATCACTGTTGAAACTGAATGTATTTTACAATGATGTTTTTCATCTCTAAATAGAACAATTCCATGAAATCCTTAGAATGCGGTAATGAATGAAATAAAAACACTAAAAAATGACTTTAATTATTAGTGAAAAAATGACCCTTCTGACAGAAGGCATGTGTTACAACTGTAGAGCATTTCATAATTAATTTTCATATTGAAACCATTTCCTGCTCCTTGGCTTGACCTGTTGTTGGTCACTGCTGTGAATCAAATTAACTCTACTGCACCTCAGTGTGGGGCCAACACTTCCTACCCAGCTCTCAAGATTGTGTCACAAATTATACCCTATTCCCTACATAGTGCACTACTTCAGACCAGAGTCCTCTGTGTACTATTCAGGGAATAGAGTTCCATTTGAGACACAGCCTGTCACTTGTTGATGCTGAAACAGCTGAACTGTAATCTAGTAGGAATGGAATATTGGTTGTGACAAATCTCAACAGGAGTTATGTGATTTCTTCTTATAAAACATTTTAATCCAGGTAAATTAATTTGATAATTAGCTCAGATTTAATTTCTCAGTTGGAGTTTAAGCTGTCTCTGTGTTTTGAGTGAGCTTGGTCCAATATCTGGATATACATCTGTTGTCTAGCTGACTATATCTATCTGCAGTGCCTTCTCATATACATACAGTCATGTCAAAAGTACTCCCCCTAGAAAGTTATCTTATTTTCTTTTGTTTTTAACAAATGGATAAAGTTCCTCTCTAAAGTACAATATAAATACAACATGAAATCAAAATGGATGTTGTCACTGGTCAAATGGATTATCACAAAAATGTCCATATTTTCAAAGAGTAAAATTTACAATTTCTTCTAAATTAATTAAAAAAATAAAACAGAATGTAATGGATTGCATATGCACCACCCCCCTTGTATAATCTGGATCAAGGTCTTGAATGCTCTGGATCAAGGTCTTGTATGCTCTGGATCAAGTTTCCTTCAAGGATCACACTTTCCTCAGTCCTGACCAGTCTCCCAGTCCTGCTGCTGAGAAGCATCCCCACAGCATGATGCTCCCATCACCATTCTTCACTGTAGAGATGGTATTAACCAGGTGATGATCGGTAACTTGTTTTTGCCAGACATAGGGCTTGGTATTCAGGCCCAATAGTTAGATTTTGGTCTCAGACCAGATCATCTATTTCCTCATGATCTCAGGGTCCTTTAATTAAGCACATTTTGTCAAACTCCGGAGTGGCTATTGTCTATCCACTCTACCATAAAGTCCTAGCTGATGGAGTTCTGCAGAGATGGTTGTCATTCTGGTAGGTTCCCCAATCTCAGCAGAGAAATTCTAAAGCCCTGTTAGGGTGGCCACTGGGTTCTTGGTCCAAGATCTTTCTTGCCTTGTTACTTAGTTTGGCTGGACATGCAGCTCTTGATGGTTTCAAACTTCAATTTCACAATGACAAAGCCCACTGTGCTCCAGGGAACCTTTTATGCTTTAGCCAATTTTTTTACAACCTTCCCCAGATCTATGCCTTCTGTCCACTTGATGTCATGGTGTAGTACCACAATCTATCCACTCGATGTCAAAGTGTAGTACCACAACCTGACCAGTAGATTTAAAAGTGTAGTACCACAATCTGTCCACAAGATGTCATGGTGTAGTACTGCAATCTGTCCACTAGGTGTCAAAGTGTAGTACCACAACCTGGCCAGTAGATGTCAAGGTGTAGTACCACAACCTCGCCAGCAGATGTCATGGTGTAGTACCACAACCTGGCCAGTAGATGTCAAGGTGTAGTACCACAACCTCGCCAGCAGATGTCATGGTGTAGTACCACAACCTGGCCAGTAGATGTCAAGGTGTAGTACCACAACCTCGCCAGCAGATGTCATGGTGTAGTACCACAACCTGGCCACTTGAATGCGTATCCATGGTCACCCTTTGTCCATGGATCGTAAATTTGGTTGTTTTGGGGGTGGTTTTGTTTTTGGCAGTTTGCACACATTATTTCTTTTCTAGCTTTCTTTGGTATTGCTTACATTTGCATACTGTGATTGGTCAGAAGACCGCATACCTCTGTTTTAGCTGGGGTAATTACTACCCTCCCCCCCTCTGTTTTAGCTGGGGTAATTACTACCCTCCCCCCTCTGTTTTACCTGGGGTAATTACTACCCTCCCCCCTCTGTTTTACCTGGGGTAATTACTACCCTCCCCCCTCTGTTTTACCTGGGGTATTTACCCCAGGTAAAACAGAGGGGTAATACTCAGGTAAAACAGATGGGGAAGGTGGTAATTACCCCAGGTAAAACAGACGGGGAAGGTGGTAATTACCCCAGGTAAAACAGACGGGGAAGGTGGTAATTACCCCTCTGTTTTACCTGGGGTAATTACCACCTTCCCCGTCTGTTTTACCTGGGGTATTTACCACCCTACCCCCTCTGTTTTACCCAGGGCCATTACCACCCTCCCTCCTCTGTTTTACCCGGGGTAATTACCACCCTCCCCCTCTATTTTACCAGGGGTAATTACTAACCTCCCCCTCTGTTTTACCAGGGGTAATTACCACACTCCCCCTTTGTTTTAACTGGGGTATTTACCACCTCCCCCCTCTGTTTTACCTGGGGTAATTACAAACTACCCCCTCTGTTTTACCTGGGGTAATGTGGTAATTACCCCAGGTAAAACAGAGGGGTAATACTCAGGTAAAACAGATGGGGAAGGTGGTAATTACCCCAGGTAAAACAGACGGGGAAGGTGGTAATTACCCCAGGTAAAACAGACGGGGAAGGTGGTAATTACCCCTCTGTTTTACCTGGGGTAATTACCACCTTCCCCGTCTGTTTTACCTGGGGTA
>JACXGI010014831.1:0-18401 GCA_016801175.1 Esox masquinongy | reverse complement strand
TGACAGATGAGTTAAAGGTGGATATGTTGGCCATAATGCCAGACTACAAAACACTACCTTTGAGAAGAACCCATTACCAACCGCAAGGTATGGAGGCGGTGGCATTATGGTTTCGGGCTGTTTTTGCTGCCAACCATCATTGAATCATCAATGAATTCCATATTGTACCAGACAACTGTGAAGATTGTGAGGCCATGTGTCAAAAAGCTGAAGCTGAACCAAACATGGATCTAGCAACAATGACCAAATACACACAAGCAAAGCTATAACAGTATGGCTTAAAAAGAAGTAATGAAGGGTTTTGGATTGGTACCGTCAAAGCCCAGATCTCATTCCTATTGAAATGCTGTAGGGGGAGTTGTATCAGGCTGTGCGTGCAAGAAAGCCGGTGATCATGACAGTTAGAGCTGAACTGTAAAGAAGAGTGGGCAAACATTCCTCCCAGTCAATGTAAGAGACTGATACACAGTTACAAGACATGCTTAGTTATTTCAGCCAAAGGGGCCGGCTATTGAAGCTAGGAATTTACTTATTTTTCTGCACTTTATAATTTCTGTTGATTTAGGTTGAATAAATCAATGCCAGGTATAATCTTTCAGTGTCATTTGTTAAATTAGGTCACCTTCATATGTCAGTTGTCTGGAAGTGAAGGTTACACATCCCTATGTGAATTAAAAGACAACTTTCCCACATGACCGTATGTTTACCTTAAGATCTTTTCTGGTATCTTCTCTGGGTCTAATGGGACACTGGACACTGCACTATTACATCCTCGGTGTGTGGATGTGAAATTCTATGGCAGTTGAACAACACATGCTGTGCCTCGTTGGAGGGCGATTGATAGAAGCACGCTGATATGCCCGTAAACAAAGCATTCAGTCCTTTCTTGCTCTATCCATCAACACACGGTTACTGTTCCTTTCCCTTCCAGAATCTCTCATTTCCTGTATCCACTTTCAAAGCAATAACGCTGTTTACTCTAGCAGCAGCAGGAGTTAGGATTTCCTGATGGCTGGTTCTTGCCACACTCAATGAATTCATTAACCAGTGATTCTCTATCGTTAAACTCATTTGAATTAAGTTACCATGTTTCTTTTCTCTTCATCCAAGCTGCTTAAGTCGGTTGGCCTGCCGGGCAGCCAAAAGTTCAACTTACCGGTGACGTGCAGCTACAGTCTGGGGCAGCAAGTGTCCCATGTTTTAATGATGAAATTGTTTGTATGATTTTGCATGACCACTGTTCAGATGCACTTTCAGTAGTTTTGTTTCACAAAAGCTACAGTTTTCTTACGCTAATATGTATTTGTTGTCCATTTCAGAAATATACTTAAAATAATGCAATATGGAGCTTTGCTTTTTCAGACGGACCTGAGCTGGTTTTCATTTGGTGCAGCCTTTGTTTACACCCATGGATCGTACTTGGTGCTCACTCTCAGATTTCTTGCTTTTTAGCTAGTGATAGCTAATGAGGCTATGTTAGGCTTATTTGAAACATCTGCTAGAGTACATCTGCTAGCAGCATTCAACCACCAAAAGCTAAAAAAAAACATAAAAATGCTTAAAACCTCCAACTGGTTTTGAACCAAAGTTTAGCAGAATAAAAAAACTAAAACATATCGTAATCATTATATAAGTTTACTTAATCATTTTTTTCCAGTTGTAGTTTTTATTCTGGCTGTAGTTTTTATTCTAGTTATAGCTTTGACACACACATGTACACATACACACACTATGATTGTCTGTTGATATTTAAAGTGTACAAAAAGCTGTTCAATAGTAATAATGTGAGTGGTTATGCTAACAACACAATTATTGATAGATCCTCTGATAGAAGATGCTCTGGTCTGATTTACAATATTGCATTACAGTGTGTGTCTGTCTGTCTGTCTGTCTGTGTGTGTGTGTGTGTGTGTGTGTGTGTGTGTGTGTGTGTGTGTGTGTGTGTTTGTTGGAAAAAGTAGAGAGGGGAAGTGAAGAGAGTGGGTCATGCTTTCCAACGAATCTATATTGAAGTCAGGATATCTTCGGTTGATTTGTTGCATGTTCATATGACATACAGTTGTGCTCAAACGTTTGCATACCCATGGAGAATTGGTAAACATATGTACCATTTGTAAAGAAAACATGAGTGAGCAGGCAAAACACGTCTTTTATTTCTTATGGGATTCACATTCAACTGTAGGTCATAACAGAATGGCACAATCATAAAACAAAACATGGCAACAAAGAAAAAAATGAACTTACCCCTGTTCAAAAGTCTGCATACCCTTAGTTCTTAATACTGTGTATTGTCCCCTTTAGCATCAGTGACAGCGTGCAGTCTTTTGTAATAGTTGTCTATGAGGCCCCGAATTCTTGCAGGTGGTATAGCTGCCCATTTGTCTTGGCAATATGCCTCCATGTCATGCAAAGTCTTTGGTCGTCTTGCATGAACCGCACATTTGAGATCTCCCCAGAGTGGCTCGATGATATTAAGGTCAGGACACTGTGATGACCACTCCAGAATCTTCACCTTTTTCTGTTGTAACCACTATAGGGTCAACTTGGCCTTGTGCTTAGGGTCACTGTCATGCTGGAAAGTCCAAGAGCATCCCATGTGCTGCTTTCATGCAGAAGAATGCAAAGTGTCTGTCAGTATTTTCTAATAACATGCTGCATTCATCTCGCCATCAATTTTCACAAGATTCCCCATGCCTTTAGAGCTCACACGCCCCCAAAACATCAATGAGCCACCACCATGCTTCACAGTGGGGATGGTATTCTGTTCACTATAGGCCTTGTTGACCCCTCTCCAAACTTATCTGACAATATTGTGACAATATTTATTGTGACAATAAAGCTCTATTGTGGTCTCGTCATTCCAAATTACAGTGTGCCAGAGTCTGTGAGGCGTGTCAAGGTGTTGTCGGGCATATTGTAATTGTGGCATTGGCGCAGTAAAGGTTTCATTCTGGCAACTCGACCATGCAGGTCATTTTTGTTCAAGTATTGTCGTATTGTGCTCCTTGAAACAACCACACCGTCCTTTTCCAGAGCAGCCTGTATTTCTCCTGAGGTTACCTGTGGGGGATTTTTGTATCCCGAACAATTCTTCTGGCAGTTTTGGCTGAAATCTTTCTTGATCTACCTGAACTTGGCTTAGTATCAAGAGATCCCCGAATTTCCACTTCTTAATATGTGATTGAACAGCACTGACTGGCATTTGCAAGGCTTTGGATATCTTTTTATATCATTTTCCATCTTTATAAAGTTCCAATACCTTGTTACGCTTTTGACAATTCTTCTCTGCTCCCCATGGCTCAGGATCTAGCCTGCTCAGTGCTTCCACGTGAGAGCTAACAAACCTATTGACTATTTATACACAGACACTAATTGCAATTTAAAAAGCCACAGGTGTGGGAAATTCACCTTTTATTGCCATTTTCACCTGTGTGTCACCTTCTGTGTCTCTGACAAGGCCAAACATTCAAGGGTATGTAAACTTTTGATCAGGGCCATTTGGGTGATTTCTGTTATCATTATGATTTAAAAAGGAGCCAAACAACTATGTGATAATAAATGGCTTCATATGATCACTATTCTTATAAAAGACAGTTTTTTTTTGCATAATCAGTCATATTTTCAAAATCAAGACAAAATTTCTACCAGGGTATGCAAACTTATGAGCACAACCGTATTCCAGCCCATTGTTGAATATGAAATAAGTCTGTGAAAATTATTAAATAATGCTCAACTCGATATTAATATGTTGCAATGTTTAATTGATAAGGACAGGTACTGAAAATATAAAAACTTTTTATGTACATAGTTTTTATGTGCTCTAGGTACTCAGAGGGCAAGCTAATAGTTAGCCACCTCATAGACTGTGTCTGGGTGGGATGGCAGATTAGCTTTGTGACACAGCCTATAGCACAATCCTGTGATTATCTACACAAAAATGTTTTGGTGAAGTTTCAGTCTTTTGCATTATTACCTGTGTCTAACAACATTGTCATTTCAAGCAATGACCTTTGATTGAGAAGGGATACAGTTTGTATAAACAACAACTATTATTACACTAATATTAATTCTAATATGCATTTTTATGCTTTACTTTTTGTTAGAGACAGTGGTAAAAGAGAGAGAGAGAAAGAGAGAGAGAGAGAGAGAGAGCTTTTGCTAAAAGAACAGTGGGCTGGATCCAAACCCATGCTGCAGTAGTACATATGAATCGAAGGCAGCAGTCCGGTCTACAGGACCACCCTAGGTTACAACAGTCTAATATTCTGCCCAGCTAATCCATGCAGTCAAAATCTGAAGTGTGTTGTGGCTAACTGCAAACTAATGTTGCCTTACGAGTGTTTATACTAAGTGAAAATAAACATAAAAAGGTCATCTGCATGTTATTTAATAATTATGACAAATTAAAACCGTATTGTTTTGTTTTCTTGCGTATAGGCCGGAAGCAGGAAAACAATCACAACAAATGATAATCCCCCCTGTTGCCAAGCATAATAAGGTGAATAGGCTTCAGTCAGGGTTAATGAGTGATGAATCAAAGCGGATGTTGGTCAATCACAGCATATAAAACCCATTATAATCACACTATACACTATACAAAACACATTAGGCCTAATTGTCTTCTAATGTAGTGCATCAGGAAGTCCTAATGACTGTCTATGGCTGTGTCCTATATGAATCAGTGCACCTAAGAGTCATACACACACAAACGTATACAGACACACACAGACACATTCAGACACACACATGCACACATATAAGACCTATTCATCTTTATGGTGACGCATTATTCCCATTGAAAATCCTATTTTCCTTCAACTTAATCATAACCCTAACCATAACCTGACGTTATACCATTTATCTAGACTCACACACAAGTTTCACTCAAGGACACCTAAAGGGGTAATATGTAAGATTTTTATTAGTGCTGTCAAACGATTAAAAGATTTAATCACGATAATTTGCGAAAACTTCTGTAGTTAATTGGGATTAATCGCAATTTTAGACTGTTCAAATTTGTATAACTAAGCACTTTTCTGTATAAAAAGCAGTGCATTATGTTAAAGACATATTATGTTTTATTTTAAACTATGGGCAGTGCTTGATTTGAAATGAGATACATGCAGGAGCACTCCTTTTCCAAGTTGGTCCATTAGAACAGGGTATGTCATGGCCCTTAAATTTCCCCAAAAATGACCACAGTGACTGTCAGAATCTATTTATGGCCCATGTAAATTGAAATAGAAAGTTGCTTTTCTCTGATCCAATAGTTCTACCATCTCCTACCATTGTGCTCTTGATCAAGGTACCAAGTACAATAATGCCTATTTTAGGATTCTGTATAAAACACATATCAGCCCCTATCTGGGAAGCTGCAGGCATGTTATAAAATCTGACTGGCGAGGACACATTAGCTTATGCTAGCAACAACATAAATTTAGCATAACTCACCATGCTAAAAGCAAGGTTTACATGTGGATTGGCGCTCACATAGCGACTCGGACCAGTTTTAGAAAAGGGTGAGGGGGAGGCACGGCTGCTCTTTTCGTAGATATTCCAATTTTCATAAACTTGGAACAGCACAGACTGTGTTCTAATGTACAAGTAGGTAACGCACAGTTAGGCAGGATTCACAGAAGTGGCGAGTAAACACGGTTCACGACAGGAATGTGTAGACTACTCTTCATTGTTGAAGAGTCAAGCACTAACTATGGATGATTCTGAATCTCAATCAAGAGAAATGCTTTAATGGCAAAAAAAAATGAACGGCGTTAAGCATTTTTAATTAATCGCACACATTAACTCATTAACTTTCACACCCCTAATTTTTACTGTACTGCTAGTATAAGTACTTGCAAAAATTACCAGTAGACATCTGCAGTTAGTGTTCTAAGTTAATGTTTCAAATGATATTTTTCACCAAATATTATTTTTCTACGAGATATTCCCCATTTAAACTTTGTCGCCGGTCTGTCTATCAGTTTGGTAAGGGGAGACATGTTGTGTTACTGTTTAGAGGCAGGATTCTACACAGTGCCCCTTTAAGTAAAGGTTTTGTTGTTAGTTTTTTCAGTGGACACAAAAAGAGAGTTAAAAAATTGCCTTTCTGTACTGAAAATCCAATCCAATGTTTTTTGGGCTGACCTCCATGGTGGAGTGGTAAAATAGTCCCCAGGAGCTATTGTCTCACTGTGTTTGTTAAACAAGCTAACACATCCTTTTTGTACAGGGTTAAAAAGTTCAAGTACAGTCGAACATTTTAATTGCATGGGCCGTATGCATCATCTATGTGGTCGATACAAGTGAATCAAACCATTTAACACCGTCAGCATCCATTGTCAGCACAATTTTTGGAAAAGGGTGTCCTATCCCATGCGCAAGGGGCATAGTTTTCTGAGACACTGGGTATAGATTTGTTGCCAATCACTGGTTTGGTGTGATTGTTTTCTTAGTTTTTCTTAGTTTGTACATGGGTTAGCATTTAGGTTAGGGTTAGTTTTTATGATTAGTTTTAGGTATTCATTGAGAATGGTTATGGCAAGGTCAGTCCTATGACTCCCATTTTGATGTGAACCAACCATGTAAATGTGATGTATTTATCCACCAATTTTGACTTTACTAATTTGAGCTAAGATAGTCCGTTAAAATATCCAAAGGGGGTAAGTTTTGAAATGCATCAGAAGGTTTGGGAAGAAAAAAATCAAGGGAAGATCATAAGGCAATAATTTTGTATGATCTGTGTAGAAAGAACATCTCTTCCTCCAGTCTGATTTACTACCTGTACTCTCTGTTCTAAATTAAACTGAAGACACACACATGCTCCTGGGAGTCTTATCTGTCAGGAATGGGGTCACACTGTTTTACATTTACATTTTAGTCATACAGAATGTTTTTTCGTTTTTGGGGGGAGGAGTGGGGAATAGTAGGCCAAATGGAAGCTAGGGATGATTTTGTAAGGATACCAGTGTTAAAATCTTTTTGCTCTTATCTCATAACTCTTACGCTAAGTGACACGGGATCTTAGTGAACTCAAAGTCCGGACACCTGTGTAATGTCTTATCTGAAAGATGGCACCCTACGCAGGGCACAGGGCAATGTCCCCCAGACTGCCCAGGGCCGTGTCCTCTGCTGGCCCTCCAACACTACTTTGAGCAGGATCTGGTCTCCCCTCCATGGCCCAATCAGGAAGCTCAAACCATTGAAAAGTTAGAGACTTATTTGTAGCACAAAAACTAAGTATTTATATAATTGTTATTATTGGATATGTTATTGAACATATTTTATATAGCTAAATTCTTCAATAATTTAATTTCACTCTCAACCATTACACTAAGTACAATTCTAGGAAAGTGAGTATGTACGTGGTGAATAAAGGTGGTTCTGAATGTACTTACATTGTTTTCCCAGTTTCTTTCGCATTTACAAATCCGGTGACCTTTTATTGGGTTGTGACTAGGCCTGCACAATGAATCAAATTATAATTGAAATTGCGATATTGACGTCCAATATCCAAATTGCCAACTTCCGCGATGGGCCCTTGTCTTCCATCCGTAATTGCTATTCTTGCTGTAAGTATTTTGTCTATTTCTTTAACACCTGGATTCATTTTGTTGAAATATTTTCTTTCAGGTTTTTATGTGTTAGTTCATGTTCACATTGCACCTGTTAACGAAGTCTTCTGCTTAAGTTTGCAAGGGGCAGCAAGATATTGTCCCACATACACAACAGCATGGTTATTAAGAGTTTCGGCTTTAATGTCAGTGTTTACAAATATACTATATATGGGATAAAATAACCCTCAAGGGGTTGAGAGGGTTTGCCTAAATAGCTATGGCAACAGCACAAACATAGCAAATGCAGCAAATGCCATTGAATCAAAAGATCATATACGACTAAGTTTTGACCCAGGCTGCACCTTCACATTGGTAGTAAGTGTTAAAAGCAATTAATTTTAACAGGTTTTCTATTCACAACACATGATGTTATATGTTGCCCCTAGTGGCGGGTTTTGAAGTCACACATTGTTGAAAGTACCTGGATAGACATCTAGACCTTAAACTGACCTCGCTGCTCTTTCAATAGAATTCTGTTTCCTTTGTCCCCCCCCTTCCTCTCTCCATCATATAATATACACGTGGGAGACTGTTGAAATCAGTATTGAGGGCACTATGAGTGATTTGAATTTAATGGACTTGTGAATTTATAATGACCTTTTAAATTGAGTGGGATTTGGAAATTCAGCATCCACCCTGTCTCTCTCTCTTTCCCCACCTCCCTCTCTCCCTTTTCCTCATCCCCTCTCTCTCTCACTCTGTTCCTCCGTTCGCCATCTGTCTCACTCTGTCTTTATATTATCCCTCTTTCGAAACCAGTTGAATGACTGTGTACCCGTATGGCTCAGAATGAATTTGAGGAGGAGACCTTTTTAAGCCGAGGTGTATATATTTAGCCTGCTTCAGCCCACCTGTTGTCCCATGTCTCATGTCCTGGACCTGACTGGGTTGACCTGCTAAAGGGTTTGTGATCTCCTGAGTGTCAGCGTTAAGAGTCACACATCATTCTTAATTAAGAGAGAGAGCGAGATCTAGTGCACCGTGGGTCTGACTGTGAGCTACTCATGGTAATCCAGAAACAGCTGTGGTTTTTTCTGTAGGCACAGGGCAGACTCCCTCTATCTCCTCTCCATCCCTCTTTCCATTCATCAACCCCCACTCTCTTTCACCCTCTTTTTCCCTCACTCTCTTTGTCTCCCTCGGTCTCTCTGTGCCTCTCTCTATGTTCTTCTATGTATTCAGTGAAATCCTCAGCAACCTCAATCGGTGCTTGATAAATGCCTAAAATGCTGTTTAAAAAAGGTTTATGAATGCTTCCTAAACGGGGGATATTATGGTGTTACTAAAATGCTAAACAGGCCTCTGAGCCAGAATACGTCCTCTTCCTGGCAGCAAGTGTCGCTGTCATTCTATTGCTTACCCCTTCCCCTCAGACAGGGTACTTCACAATGACCTTAACGCATCTTCAACTGTGTGTGTGTGGCTGTCTTTGTTTGTGTGAAGGTGTGTGTATGATGTGTGGCTGCCTATGTGTAACTGTGTGTGGCTGTTTCTGTGTGTTTGAGACTGTGAGTGTCTAAAATCCATCTCCCAGTTTTTATTAACATGAACATAAAAGTCTTTCAGGACACATCAAACGCACACTAGAATGTCACAGCTGGTAGTTTTTACCAGAGGGAGTGAGGGAGGTCAGAGAGAGACGGGGGGGGTAAGGATAGGGGAGCGAGGGAGTCAGGGAGGGATGGGGGAGGGAAGGATGGGGGAGCGAGGGAGTCATGGAGGTCTGAGAGGGACAGCGTAGTGTGAGATGCTTGTATCTTCTGCGTCAATATCAAGGGGGGCAGTGAACAGGGTCTTCATAGATGATGACAGATGTGCGTTCAGTTGTGTGTGTGTGTGTGTGTGTGTGTGTGTGTGTGTGTGTGTTTATCACGGCCTTCCAGGTTATTTTATTGCTCCATCACCCCACTCTCCTCTATATCTACCCTCTTTGTGTTTCTTTTTCTTACGGTTGTCAATGTATTACCCTCCTCTTCAAGCCAGCTCACGGAACTCTATCCAGGTTTTGCTGGCGCCTGTAAAGGCTACATAAGACAGGCTCAAGTGTGTGGAGAAGTAGAAATGTGTTGCACTTCTGAAGCAGTGCTGTGGTATTGACCAATCACAGTAGATGTATATATGATAGTATAGTATATGTGATAGTATATGTGATAATACATCTGCACACCCAACAGCAGGACCAGCTAATATTTCCATGCTAGCTGGAAGGCTGAACCAATGGCATCTAGTCACCTAGCAGGCTGTTCTATCAGTTTACAGTGCCACGTTTAACAATACAATTCATTGTTTTAATTTTAACAATAATAATTTCAATTTATGTTATATATATATATATATATATATATATATATATATATATATATATATTTTTTTATTCATGCTTATGCTGTAAAGTAGTAATTGCTTTATCTATGTCGATAACGTTTGCTTATTCTGTTGCTATGACCACCGGCGGCTTTCGCCTTTTTTTGTAAAGGCACTGCTTGACTAGAGGACAGTTCGCTCTGCGGGGAACTCTGCAAATCTCTGCTGGATGTCTGAAAAAGCTTTTACACTGGTACTGTAGCTTCTGGTGACTGACACAATTCTTTAGGCTTACGCTCAATATTTGCAAACATAAGCTAACAATTTGAAATGGTCGTGTGCAGTGAGCATACGTTTTGGGTTTAAACTGCAACTATGAAGTAATGTAGGCCTTTTATTAGTGGTAGGAATAGCAAAGTCTAGTGGAAATATAAATATAATGTTCACTTTGAATAGCTCTGCTAATAATCCTTACAATGATCTGTTCCTTTTGGAATGTTCATTTAAATAGTTAACTGAAATAACATGTTCCCCTTAACGGAGGCCTTGTTGAAGTCTCCTCAGGTCCTTGCCAACAGTTCTCATCACTTTAACCATGATAAGGCAACAGTCCTCAACATATAAACTGTGAAAGGCAACAGTATGTAACACCTAAACCATGATAAGGCAACAGTACTTAACACCTAAACCATGATAAGGCAACAGTACTTAACACCTAAACCATGATAAGGCAACAGTACTCAACACATAAACAATAATAAGGCAACAGTAATTAACACCTAAACCATGATAAGGCAACAGTACTTAACAGCTAAACCATGATAAGGCAACAGTACTTAACATCTAAACTATGATAAGGCAACCTTACTCAACACATTAACTATGATAAGGCAACAGTACTCAACACCTAAACCATGATAAGGCAACAGTATTTTTGTACCCAATACCGATTCCGATTTTTGAGGGAAGCTATTTACTGATAATGATTATATCTGTCTATTTTTCTACTGTTATACCTGAAATTAAAAATATACCTTTTTATGCATGGATTGTGCTTAAAACCAGCCTACAAAGATACTCAGAAAGTAGATTTCCTTAATTAAAACAAATTTACTAAATGACATTTTTCTTTGCCCATTCTTTGTTACTCTGTAACAACTTGACTGCTACTTGAGTAGTGGCAGGCTATAGTATAGGAAGCACAGCTTCTCACCTTTGGCACCTGACAGCTTAAAAGGTATTCTAGAATTATATCAGATCATGATATGCACGCTCAAACAGGCAATCTAAGAGAAGTATTAGAAGTATTTTAGAGAAGTATAAGCAGTTTTTTAACCTAACATTAGTAATGCGCAAATCATTGAGCCAAATTAATGGATCCTTTCACCAGTGCGATTTGGTTATTAATGCTCACTGAAAAGATGAGACGTTTGTTTGCCAACAATCCATCACTACACGTAACCCTATTGAAAACATACGTATTCACTTGATTGGTGCGCTTTCATCACTATTCGTACTTAACGTTTTGCAGATAATAGTATGATTTTTTTAAAGTAGGCAAATCAAGGAGCTAATTAACAATTCTTGACACAGATGCAATTTATTTCCCAATGTTCAACAGAAAGAGACAGTTGTTGGCGAAGAACCAGTCACTACTGCAGTTGTAGCAACAACTAAAGATGGATCTAATGCTGTATTTGTTCCGAGCTGCCTTGCGTTAGCCAACTCCACAAAATCTAGATGTCATCTACAATGTATTGTTATGTAGCTATGTTTTCATCTACTGTAGGAATGTTGCCAAATAAATCTTATACTGTAGTCATAATTTAAAAGGGAAATCACAATATAAACTGGTCTGCGGGTGATACAGTGCTGCTTTCGTTCAAGCTAAACTCCCCAAGACTGTTAGTTAGCTAACTAATGTTAGCTCTGTGACGAAACTACAGTACTTTAGTGAAAGCTAAACATGCCCCCTCAGTGAATGCCGTGAAACACACTTCCCTAGTCCCACAGAGCTAACATTAGTTAGATAGCTAGCAGTCATAGAAATAAGGAAACGCAAGTGTTGACTTTTTGAAAACCTGTAAAATTATTGGTAAACTGCTGATATCGGCCAATAAAATCAGTCAACCGATATATCGGTTGGGCTCTAACCTAAACCATAATAAGGCATCAGTACTCAACACATAAACTATGATTAGGCAACAGTAGTCAACACCTAAACCATGATAAGGCAACAGTACTCAACACCTAAACCATGATAGGGCAACAGTACTCAACACCTAAACCATGATAAGGCAACAGTACTCAACACCTAAACCATGATAAGGCAACAGTACTTATTTGTAAACAAGCTTCTGATAGCTAAAACAATATAAGGCAACTCCCTTTGGAGCTAAACCACTATGAGCCATATTATGCCACGGCCTGTAAGATGCTTGCTTTGCAGATCACAAGATAAAAGAAAGAAGAATAGATGCAACCGTTTTACGACTGGAGGGGAAATCGAATAGCTTGCACAGTGTGAAAATCAAAATGACCAAATGAAAACTATCTAACCGTGGCCGTTTAGGCAACACACACCTGATCAGCCACCTGAACACAGACAAACATACACACAGGCAGTAGTAATCTACTTAACACTCACATACACAGGCAACAGCAGCAGAACATCGATCTGAACGACAGGCGAATTAGTAGGACAGCTATGAGAGATGTCCTGATGCTCCACTAGTATTAGACTCTGATAGAGAGAAGATATTAATCAATGAACAGAAAGAGCGATAGTGAGAGAGATGGAGGGAGGGAGCGGGATAGGAGGGGTGATGGGGAAGAGAGGCAGAAAGATGGAGGGAGGGAGGGAGGCCGGGAGGGAGGGAGGGGTGGATAATTATCTAGTATTAGACCCTGATAGAGAGAGGTTGGTAATCAATGAACAGGGGAAGGGAGAGAGATGGAGAGAGAGTTGTTGAGAAGGAGATGCAGTGTAGCAGTCCTGCCCATCTGCCCGCTATTGGGAGGAGACTGCATGTTAGTCTGGATGCAGGGGGGACAGGGGGAGGTGGGAGGTAGAGGGAGATGGGGAGAGAGGGGGGACAGGGGGAGGTGAGGGGTAGAGGGAGATGGGAAGAGAGAGATAGATGCACCTTTAGAAGGACTTGTGTTTAAGTTTTGTCTTTGTGTTTTGTTTTGACTTCAAAGAGGTCATACAGTAACATCCCAGTTTCATAGTATGGTTACTGTACTGTGTTTCAGCTCATTTAGGAGACTGCCTTTATTTGATGAGCAACCAGGGAGACCTTTTAAGATCATCATATAAATCATATTTTTAATCAGCTTGAAACTCTCAGCACCAGGCATCCCCAGAAGCGTACCATGAATATGACAGCGTGTAACACAGATAGAGAAAAAAATTGAGATATGGAGAAAGAGAGATAGAGACGATAGCCATGTTACAGACATGAGCCTTTGTAGATTTGTGCCGGAAGAGTGAGTGAGTGAAGAGAGTGAGTGAGCGAGCGAGTGAGCGAGTGACGACCCCTTGTTAAATAACATAGTCGTTAGAGACACAGACTGCCAAATAAGAAGTCCCACGTTTGAATCTCGTCACAGTCGAAACAAATTACTGTATGCATTAGGATTTGTTCCGGATAGACAAAAACTTTGCTGGCTACAACCTTCAGTAGCTATGTTATAGTAAGCCTAAAATAAAACTGTTTATGGTTATATTGCGACAATTTCTGGTGGATTTTCGAAGTACGCATCCGTTCATGCTTTTTGGGGTAATATAGGCTAGATCACAACCCCTTGGGCAGTAAAAGTGGAGGGGTTTCCACAATTCTCTCATCTTTTCACTTGACGAAAAAGTCAGTTATCGTCAACTATGTTGATAGTTATTGTATCAATGTCATTCACGAATGAAAGAAAAACGAACGTCGTTGTGCCATGAAATTAAATAGCTTTTGCAGTGTAAAGTTCATCTTCGGTCTCACTAGCAATTGCCCAATTCTTATGACTATTCCAATTAGTAAGTTAGTAGATACTAGTAAGCCTATTACTGGCTAATAAGCTGTTTAAACAGCCAGTGGCAAAAGCCATGCAGTTTTAAGATGCTATTTGTGGTGGAGGTAAACTTAATAAGAAATGTTAGTCAGTTAAACACAATGCTTAATGGTGTCTAGCGAAATATTCAAACTTTGCGTGTTGTTAATCGTTGCTTATTTGTGTGTGTTTTTTTCTTCCTCATTTTTTGGTTGGTAATTTCAATTAGTTTAGCTTAAACATGCTGTGCCTTTGTGTAACACTCTCAAATCTAGTATACTGTAAATGACTAAAAACAAATGGTGACTGTGCATGAATGTTAATGGACCTACAAACAGTATTTTCCAGTATTTCATTTTTTTGGATAGAACAAATTTTATGGATGACCAAGTACTTTATTTTAAATAGATTCAAAGGCAGTTTTAGGCTAGGGTTAGGGTTAGCCCTAACCTGTACTTTCGTAATTTGTCAATGCCTGAGTGCTTTAGGAACCAGCACTGGCTCACAGTCAAGGTTACTGGTAAGAACCAAGTACATGTGAGCGTCCAGTGCTTCTTGATGCCCTACCAGTTGTCACCTTTAAAGAGTCCTTTCACTGTTAGTAATCACTCAGTTATTACATCTACAGTAACAAGACAGACACTGAAAAACGTTATGCAAGATCAAGTCAAAATCCAGACCAGTCAATGCACAATTAGTTGAAGACAAGTCATTTAACCGACCAGCCCTAGTCCAGCTCGTCAAGAATAACAGAAATGAAAGCTAGGCAGTTACGGAGCATTTACAAAAACTGTATAACTAAATCAATATATTTAAATAATTTTAACCATAAACATTTTGGTAAAAAAAAGCCATAGTGCAAAATTATACACAATTTCTGAGGCAGCCCAGTTGTAATTGGAGACCGTAGGAGCTTACAGAGTAATGAAATGTTCTCATATTGAGAGAGACAAGGTGGGCTTTAAATCCTGTTACTGAGGGATGAGGGAGAGAAAGTTCAGGAATAAAAGGGAGAAAGAAAGATTGAGGGAGGGTGGCGTATTAATACTTGAGAGAGGGGGATGGAGGAAAGGAGAGAGAAAGCAAGGATAAGTGCAGTCCAATCCAGCTGAGAGATGGAGAGAGAGAGAGAGAGAGAGAGAGAGAGAGAGAAGGGGGAGTGGATGAGGGTTTAGCTGTAAGGCTGTAATACCGACTTTGAGCTCCTCACATTGGCTGTTTTAATCCCCAATCTGACCTGCTGTTGTCATTTGAATGGCATCGCTATTTGTCTCCATTTCTGTGACATGTATACACACACACATTGAAATAAATAATGCCAAAAAGACAAAAGACACACCAAGGCACACTGAAACACACACAGACATAAACGTTTGCATGCACACACACAGTTATATACGCCCTCTCTCTCTTTCATGTTCTCTCATAAATTACAGCAGTAACATAGTCTGACCCTGTTTGCTGTATGAATATAGATAGAGAGAACATGAAAGAAACAGAAGACGAGAATGAAAAGAGAAAGATAAAACATTTAGGAGGGGAGAGTAGGAGGTCAGGCCGCTGGGGTCAAGGTGTAAATTATAGAGAGGTTAGGAAGAGATGGAAATGGAATACATAACAAGAAGACAGAGATGGATGGGGAGGAGAAAGTACACGAGGGAGAGGAGGAGGACTAGGAGGAGATGTGAGGAGTGATGAGGTGAGGAGATGTAAAGTGTGAAGAGGTGAGGAGAGAGAGGAGGAGAGGATAATGACCTATGGGATCTAAAGGCCTCTATGGGGTCAGGTTATCCATGTGTAAAAAGCAAATGCGAAAACACACGTGCACATATACACACACACACACACACACACACAACACACCAGGTTGGTGGAGGCCAGTGGCGGTGTGCTGCAATCAGCATCAGGAGAGCAGCCAGCCCAGACGTAGAACTGGTTTATAGATAATCTCACTGGTTAATAGTCTGAAAGCCTTAATGGGTTTCCTCTCCAACCGACTGACTTCATCAATTCCCATTACACCCCGGGCCAGCATGCAGGTGTACTTTGTCTTGACTTGCACACACACACACACACACACACACACACACTTACAAGATGTTGCCTACTTACACTGAAGCTTCCTTTTGTGGTCGTTCATTTGGATTACTGCTCGGAGTAGGGCCATTTACAGCTGGGACTTATCCCAAGTGTGGACGCTAGAATGAGGATAGGATGGAGTCTGTCACAGACTCAGGAGAAGGCCAGTCCGACCAACGCTACCAAACATACCCTCTACAAACGTTCAATCTCTGGGTAACAAAATCGATTAACTCAGGACGAGGATCTCCTTCCAGAGAGATATTAAGGGCTGTAATATTCTTTGCTTTACCAAATCTTGGCTATCCCGCTCCGATCAATCCCGAGTCCTCTCTGGGATCTCAGTCTACCACACTGACAGGAGAAGAAAAAGAAACTGTCTGGGAGGAGTAAGGGGGTGTAGTTGTTTCATGGTTGACATGGTGTGATTATGATAATGAACAGGAACATGTTGATCCCCTTACATGGCATTGCTATTTATCATTCAATATGACCCCATTACATTAGTCATTCTTTGTATATTATATCCCTCCCTAAGCTGATAGGCCGGTCTGATACTTAAAAAAAAGGAATGAATACACTTCACCACTCTTAAACTCCATTCAGGAACTCTTAGTGTGTCCAGGCAAAACTGCAAGCCGGAATAACCAGTGGTAATTCTTGTTCAGCTGCGGTCAAAGCCTTGAATTCAATCTTACAGGTCTGTTTTGACCAGAAAGGTCAGAGAGGTCTCTGGGTAGAGTATGAATGACTTCACTGAATCTGTCACTTCATTTATCAAGAAATATATTGGTCATTGATGTATGGCCAAGTGGGTACTGTTGTATATAACAAATGTAAGGCAACAGGAGGTACGTTTGACTAAAAACATGCCAGCTAAAAACATGCCACCTTCGCAAAGCCATCAAGGGGGCAAAAGGTCAAGATACAATACCAGTCAAAAGGTTTGACACACTTAACCATTCACTTGATTGGGCAAGTGTGTCCAAACTTTTGACTGGTACTATAAATACATATCAGGGAACAAAAATAGGCATTTATACCATCTTAATAATAATAAAAGGTTGACCAGCAAGGTGAACAATTGGTTGTTTTGTCCTTGAATGAGGCAGTAAACACTTATTGTCCAAAAAGAACCTGTGTGAAGATGTGGTTTTTCGACTACAACTTGGCTTTCCCAGAAGTTTGCGCTAAGCTCTTCGGTGAGCTGGGACACTTGTGGTGAGCATAGGCAAAGCCACTTTCACCGTAGTGACCCTCAACATGGGGACACCCCAGGGATGCGTGCTGTGTTGAACGTGGAAGACAGAACAATTGTTAGCCTGATCACCAAAGGCTGAGACAAACTGCCGGGAGGAGGTTAAAGCCTGGTGGTGTGGTGCCAGGTAATAAAGAACCTCTCCCTCAACATACAAAAAACCAGGAGCTGATCTGGACTTCAGAAGATGCAAGAGAGCGCACACCCCCGCTGTGCATCAACGGGATCACTGGAGACAGATCAAAAGCATAGTTTCTTGATGTGAACTTTGCAAGAAACAGAAATGGTCAAACTACACAGACACTGTAGTAAAGGAAAAACAGCACCTGTTCAGCTGTAGGTGGCTGAAGGCATACGGAATGTCCCATAGGACACCTCAGGGACTCCTATAGACGAACCATCAAGAGCATTCTCTCAGACCGAATTACCGCCTGGTAGGCCAACTGCAACCCACGACCGTATGGCTCTTCAGATGATGGTGCGGTGAACACCAGAGGCATTCTGTCTGCCCTTCAAGACATTTGCTCCACACGGTTCCCCAGAAGGAGATCATTATAGACCTTATCCACCCGAACCATATGCTCAGAGATGGTTCAGTAGCATCACAGCCAGGACAGTGAGACAAAACATTATACCCTCCAGTGCATCAGAGTGTTAGACTAACTGCCTGTCTGTCCTGCATTCTGATCTGCACCTCTGAGACCTTTTGAAAAATCCTACACTGGCGCACAATTACACAGTCACACTCCGGCTAGGGGTCAGCAGCATTGGCGGTAGAAACAGTAGTAGCGAAACCTTTTATGATCATTTGGATGTCATCAAATTGATTTCAAATGCATTAGAACGTTAACTAGCTAGTTAATATTGACGGGAGTCCACCGAATTTACGCTAGCTAACGTTAGCTTTGCTAGTTAATCTTGAAAGTATTTGCTAGCTAATGACAACATTGGCGTCTGTCAGAGTGGATTTGTTAACATGATGATGATGATGCTACGGCAAAAATACGAACAAGTGACAAAGTGCAACATATGAATTGGGTCATCATGGACGTAAGTCGTAATGTTGAGGTCAACCAAATACCCTTTTCAGACATGTGGATCTGTGG
>JACXGI010014830.1:5502-18507 GCA_016801175.1 Esox masquinongy | reverse complement strand
CGTCCTACTGAAGTGGTGAGTCAGCTGTAATGTGGGGGGGGGGGGGGGGGCTAGATACAGGCCGTTCCATCAGCCGCGTGAAGGGGCGTGTGGGTTTGTTTCCGTCCATCCGTGGTCTTCAGTGATTCAGTTGGCCACCGTCTGGTTGGCTAACACAGTCTTCAACTTGGAGCCAAATTGGGTTACAGCAAGGCATTTTCACAATTCTCTGTGTACAGGATTGTGATTTGGTACTGTGGATTTATTGCTTGTTGATGTTCCAGACATATTGGTCACTGTATGCTTGTCTGCTGAGGATGGACAACGTTGTTTTTGGATTAGTCGTGGAAATAGGTGTTGAAAGCAAATCGACTCAGTCCAGTCCCTTTGAATGTGTTGCGGACGGCAAAGCGCTGAGCCAGCGCACATGATGAGGCATTATGCCCTACGCAGAGTCGGTACCATTCACTGTGTCCAGAGGGAAAGTGTGCGCACATCCAAATACATGTGTCATAGGATAACCTGTCTCTCAAGGTGTGAGGTGTATGAAGTGAGAATGTCGAGGTTTGGGGGGTCTCTCTGTCACCAGTCCGCCCCAGGGTTGAGGTCCAGGGGGCCTACAAATCCCCTGAGGAGGTGTAGGGTTACCCCGGGGTGTTTAGGACAGGATTAGGGCAATGTTTTAAGTCCAGGACCCTATGAGCTGGGAGATGGCCCTGGAGGATTAGGACTAAGACCCAGCTGATTGATGCTGCAGGATTCTGGAGGAATCGTCGTGACTGATGGATGGAGACAGAGCAGGGAGTTCTCTGTCTTTATGCTGGGGAGAGAAAGTAGAAAACTGACAGAACCACTGCTCTTTTCAGCCTTTATAGGCCAGAGACGGAATCGGAGAAAGTCCTTTTGGAAGGTCTATGGTTGCAAAACCGAATGATTTAATCGGGAGGGGATTTCAGTTAGTCACATTATCCCAGAGATTAGTATGAAGACAGTCTCACAGAGTGAAAGAGAGGGATGGCGCATTTGTATCTGCGTTTCGATTTGAAATTGCTTTAACATTTGTTTACATTGACAAAGTAAGTGGAATATAGTTAACAAAAAATGTGTGAAACTAACTGGTTGCCCTTTTCTCATAGTACAGTGAGGTAATTGAATCAACAGATATGATAGTTTACTGATGAGGGCCGAGGGGAATTCTGTGCATTTCTCTCTCTTTGTCTCTTTCTACCTCTCATTTTCTCTCTCTGTCTCTCTCTACCTCTCATTTTCTCTCTCTTCGCTCAGTCCCTCCAGGTGAAGGCAGGCAGGATATGAGTCTTTTAAGACAGGGAGGAAAGAATGGGGAGGACTTAACCCCTGACCTTTAAGACAGGAAGTGTGTGTGACACTGCTCTTTTGGCTTGGTATTGTTCCTCCTGCTCAACTGGAAGTACCTGTCAACGTATGCGTGTGTGTGCGTGCGTGCGTGCGTGCATGCGTGCGTTTGTGTGTGTATGTTTGTGTCTGTGCGTGCGTGTGTGTGTTTGAGAGAGAGAGATCCATGTGTAAATGTCCCCGAAAGGGGTCTATTCATCTGTAAATGTGATTTCCAGATAGGTAGAGTTACATTTAGGGAATAGGGAACATGGATTTCTGGGTCAGAGTAAGGTCTCAGGTTCCCACAAGGATAGAAACATAAATATGTGTGTGTGTCTCACGTGTTTGTGTGCCTTTTTTGTAAATTAATTCAGGATATAGACATCAAGTAATCAGTCAAATAAAAATCCTACTGCTTTAAATGTTGGAGCTTTCAGTTGCCACATCAAAAATCAGCCTTAATAGAAAATGTAAAGGGTCAGTGTTTAGTTATTGCCCATGTGGAATCTACAACCCCATTTCCAAAAAAGTTGGGACGCTGCGTAAAATGTAAATAAAAACAGATAGCAATGACGTGCAAATAATTTTAACCCTATATTCAATAGAAAATAGTACAAAGACAACATTTCAAATGTTGAAACTGAGACATTTTATTGTTTCTGGAAAAATATATGCCCACTTTGAATTTGATGCCAGCAACACTTTTCAAAAAAGTTGGGACAGAGGCAACAAAAGACTGGAAAAGTTATTTAATGCTAAAAACTAAAACTGGTGGACTATTACACAACTAATTAGGTTATTTGGCAACAGGTCAGTAACATGATTGGATATAAAAAGAGCATCCCAGAGAGGATGAATCTTTCTGAAGTAAAGATGAGGAGGGCTTCACCACTCTGTGCGGGTAAATAGTGCAACAATTTAAGAACAACATTTCTCAATGTGAAATTGCGAAGAATTTGGGGATCTCATCATCTAAGGTACATAATATCATTAAAAGATTCAGAGAATCCAGAGAAATCTCTGTATGCAAGGGACAAGGCCGCAAACCAATATTGGATGGCCATGATCTTCGGTCCCTCAGGTGACACTGCATTAGAAACAGACACGATTCTGTAGTGGAAATCACTGCATGGGCTCAGGAACACTCAGGAACAACTCTACCATGCAAAGAAGAAACCATATATAAACAAGATCCAGAACGGCCGCTGCCTTCTCTGGGCCCGAGCTCATTTAAGATGGACTGAGGCGAAGTGGAAAACTGTCCTGTGGTCTGACAAATCAAAATTTGAAATAACTTTTTGGGAATCATGGACGCCGCGTCCTTCAGGCTAAAAAGGAAAGGGAACATCCGGCTTGCTATCAGCACACAGTTCAAAAGCCAGCATCTGTGATGGTATGGGGGTGCATTAGTGCACATGGCATGGGTGATTTGCAGATCTGTGAAGGCACCATTAATGCTGAACAATATACAAAGGTTTTGGAGCAACATATGCTGCCATCCAGACACTCTTTTTTAGGGAAGGCCTTGCTTATTTCACCAAAACAATGCCAAACCACATTCTGCACGTATCACAACAGCATGGCTCCGTAGTAAAAGAGTCCGTAAAATGAGTATTGCTTAAAGAAGAGGTGATGCAACACAGTTGAAAACATGCCCCTGTCCCAACTTGTTTGAAACATGTTGCTGGCATCAAATTCAAATTTAGCATGTATTTTTCCAAAAACAATAACATTTCTTAGTTTCAACATTTGATATGTTGTCTTTGTACTATTTTCAATGAAATATAGGGATAAATGATTTGCACATCATTGCATTCTGTTTTTATTTACATTTTACGCAGCATCCCAACATTTTTGGAAACAGGGTTGTAGTTGAATTGCAGCAACAGTTCATATTCAAACCAACTCTCCATAATCCGGCATGGTAAAGTTAGTTTTAGTGTAGATATTTGATGAATATTTAATTTTTCTACATGGAAATTGACAAGAGAAACTGAATATCCCAATCCAACTTAAACTAGCAAGTTGCAATCTTCGCCACAAAAAAGTTTTTTTATATTTAAAAAAATGTAATAGCAATTTAGATTGCATTATGATTCACTATTACACAATTTAGTGATAGGTTTTTAACTTGAACAGAAATTGGGTGAACAGTGTAAAGATTTTTGCAACCAGGAAATGACAGAGGAATTTCCCTTCCCCAGTCTATCCCTGTTCCAGTTCTAGACATTTTTTGCTTTATCATTTTGTAACAGAAGCCGATGTGGCTTTTGTCGACCAACAGAAATTGGGCATTTTAGGATTTGGTTCGTATCTAACAACGAGGACAGAGATAATGTCCTCTGTATTTTTGACAAGCTGAATAAGTGATGAACTGACATGACTGTCTGATAATACATTTCACTTGTATGCAATTGAGTAATATATTTTGTGAATGACTTGCCTTCATATCAATCCAGTGATTGATCCTGAGGGTCATTTCTTGACTGACACAAAGGAAATTAGAAAAATATAGACTAGACTAAACCCATGACCTCAGTATTTCTGAAGTTCTAGATCTGGTCTTGTTTAGGATGCACTTTTGTATGCCACCTAAATAATTTCTGGTCAATAAATGTTGTGAAAGACTGTTAGAGCAGATTTATTATGGACATCTTTGGATATTATAATGAAAAAACTCAAACACGTTTCAAAATGTAACATAGTTATTCCATGATTTTGTTTAATGTGTGTGTTGTACGAATGTGTGTGGGTCCCCAGGCTGTGTGTTAATGTGTGCGTAATTCGTCATTAGCCCTGTCAATGTGTGTGTCTGACATGAGCTCATTTATCTATCTACAGCCCCCTCGGGGACAGAGGCTGAGCTGGGGGAGGTCAGGCTGGGAGGGGGAGGATGTTGGCGGAGTGATGTGCAGGTGTGCTCGGGTCTGGTCCGGTGGACCTTGTCGACACAGTGATTCATGTGGGATGGTGTGGTTAAAAGAGAGTGGGAGAGGTGAAGAGATGAAGACAGGGTGATGTTTAATGTAAAAGAGGGTACAAATGGGCTACTTTTGAGGAATTTTTGTACATGTTTTAATTCAGTGGTTTGGTTGCTGTAATGAACACCGGGACCAGGGGTTTGGTTACGTTGATAATTCAGTGGTTTGGTTGCTGTAATGAACACCGGGACCAGGGGTTTGAGGTTCCAATTGCGGAACGCAACTGTTGGTTTATTGGCAAAGGTACAAAGGGATGAGGCACGAACAAAACGAGAGAGGCAGGCAGGCAGGTACGGTAACCGGTGGTCTGTCCGAGAAGGCGATGGTACAGGTAAGGGCAGGCAGGCAGGATAGTCCACGGGGCAGGCAGGCAGGGCAAGAGGCAGGCTTCTATACACGGAGACAGACGGGAACAGGACAAGGGGAGGAGAATACAACAATTAGCTGGGAATCAACGATTAGCTAGAGAGCGATACGAAGGCTTGGCAGGTCCACTACGAACAATACCTCACACCTGAGTGGTGGTGGAGCTCTGGCTAATATAGGGAGAGATAATGGAGCGCACGTGTTTAGTATTCTGGTGATTGAGATCTGGATTGTATAAGCTGCGTTCAGGTACACTGCGTTGTGAGTGCGTAGTGGTGACTGGTAGAGGGCGCGAGAGGGAGGTGCTGGAGCAGGAACGATGCGAGGACCTCACAGTTGCTCTCAATAGTCCAGAGCAAAAACATTGTTGTTAAATTATGTCTGATGTCTGGATGTCTAGCTTTGATTTTCCTGATCAGTCCTGATGTTACCAGTTTCCTGATTGAGCCTACAACTACATAAATTCCCTAGGTGTCTCTGTGTTCAATGTCAGGGCAGTATATGACAGTATATTTATGCTCAGAATAGAACAATCCAATTCACAATATTATTCTTCTAATAATAAAAAACTAACATTTACAAAAATAATTGTTTTTGTTATAGGGACAGTTTCTGGTTGTTTACTGGGACAGCTATATCTGCGTTGTGGGTTTGTGTTTGACACACACACTACTAGTGGTTGATGATGACCCTGTAGGGTCTGAATGCATTCTAGAACCTTCCTAATACTCCTTCCTCTTCTTTTCTCCACTCATTGTTGCTCACAGAAAGCATGTGTGCGTTTGTTCATTTTAAAATAAAAAAAGGAAACACCAACATTTTTTATAAGCCAAATTATCTTTTCGCTGTTATGGTCTTCTTTGGCCAACATTTTTGCGAAAACATAGTGCTTCACATCAACTTCACAATCCATCCCATAGCCTACCACAGCACGTATCCATACCGTGCCTCATATTTCTACCTGCATACCTACAGTCCATACCATCAACCCCTAATTAATGTTATAGCTGAGATTAGAATAACTAATATTACTGCCCTCAGGATACACATAACAACAAATACAAATGACCTCATTACTTTATCCATCAGGATCCATCTGAAATATCTTTGCAGCTGAAAAGTCACACCTTACAAATAAGTCATTGGTTTAGATTAGAGTGGCATCCGATACTACCCTATTGAAACAGAGAGAGCAGTGTGTCCCCATCCCAAAATGACCTGCTGCGCATCTGAACCTCATTTTGATTGCAAGATATGAGACATCATTTTCACACAAGCATAGTCAGAATCTGTGTTTTTGGTAGAATAGATACAGCTCATTGGTGATTTTCAGTTAGATTAATGTAAAAGTGAATGTGGTATGTTTTGTGCAGTTTTAACATGGTGTACAAAACACATGACAGTAACTATTTTTCTCAGTTCTCAGAACAGCTATGCTGCCTTAAAGAGAAATCAATTCAAGATCATATCAAGAAAACACTGTGTCCACATTGTTTTTCATGCCAACACTGGCTGCCAACCTCTGGGCTGTGACTGTCGGAGTGGTTAGTTGAGGTCATGCTCAGGCCATTACTTGTCAGTGTTAATGTATGGCAGATTCTGTCAGATGGGTTATTTATTACTCATCCCTTAATGGTTTTCCCGTTTGATATTTCTGGTTGCCAGAGAGATGGTATTCAAGTGGTATGTGTTGTTTATTTATCTTGGATGTTACTGCTCACGACATCTGATTAGCCCTATCTTTGATGAGTGGAAAAGTATGTTTCTCAGTTGATGAAATTCTCAGGTATTTGTCTCTGCAGGAGTAGTCTGGTTTAAGGTTGTGTTCATCACTCTTCAGTTAGCTTGTGGCTCCTCCCCACATCTCTGTCAGAATTGAAGTGTGTGTCTGGGACAGTTTGCATGCAATGTAGAGAGAGGTGTTTGTGTCACTATGAGAAGAGATTCTCAGTCTATGCAAAAACAGATTTAAAGCTTGAACGTTTTCACGCCTCTTTGTGTGTGTGTGTGTGTGTGTGTGTGTGTGTGTGTGTGTGTGTGTGTGTGTCTGCATCTGTCTGCATGTCTGCATGTCTGCGTCTGTCTGCATCTGTCTGCATGTGTCTGCGTGTCTGCATCTGTCTGCGTGTCTGCATGTCTGCGTCTGTCTGCATGTCTGCATCTGTCTGCGTGTCTGCATCTGTCTGCATGTCTGCATCTGTCTGCGTCTGTCTGCATCTGTCTGCATGTCTGCGTGTCTGTCTGCGTGTGGGTGTGCTGTCATCGTTCATTTGTGAGTGCTTGTCTGTTAATGCATCACAGTGCGGATGACACATTTCCAAGTTCATGTGTCGCTATGGGCCTAAACTGCTGTGTGATGATTGACAGCTTATCTTATCTGTGTCTCAGGGCCCTCGGGCAGGAAGGAGGAGAGGGGGAGGAGGGTTCTCTGTGATAAATGGGAAGTTGTCTCCTATACCTGCAGGTTTTTATTTGTCCGCATTATCTCTTATATCCTTAGGTCTTTATTTCTCCGCATTAACTCCTATATCTTTAGGTCTTTATTTCTCCACATTATCTTCTATTTCTTTAGTCTTTATTTCTCCACATTGTCTCTATGTCTGTAGGTCTATATTTCTCCACATTGTCTCCTATATCTTTAGGTCTTTATTTCTCCACATTGTCTCCTGTGTGTAGGTCTATCTTTCTCCACATTGTCTCCTATAGCTGTAGGTCTATAATTCTCCACATTGTCTCCTGTGTGTAGGTCTCTCTTTCTCCACATTGTCTCCTATATCTTTAGGTCTTTATTTCCACCTCCCTTTACTCTGTATATGTTTCAGTTTTCTGTAGCTGTTTTTCCTGTCTGTTTGATTATTTTCTCTTCTCCTTTCTACATCTTTCTCTTCTCCTTTTTGCATCTCTCTCTGTGTAGTCTGTCTTTACCTCCACGTCTGTCTGTCTCCTGTCTTTCTTCTGTCAGCCCTCCGGACTTGTATCTGTGTCTGAATGATATGAGGGAACAGTCAGGTCGACAGCCAGACTGTGGTTCGTTGAACATGGAGGAATTCCCTTCCAGGCGGGCTTGTATTTTTCTTTGGGAGTTGCATGGAAACAACCCCCTACACTAACTAACAAACTGATGGTTTTAGGGTGGTTGGAAACATGTGACCCAGACCAGGTGAAGTTGAAGTTAATGGGAAAGGTGAGACAAGATCAGGTGAAGCTGAAATTGGTAGGAAACATCAGGTATACGAGATGAAGCTGAAATTGGTAAGAAACATCAGGTATACGAGATGAAGCTGAAATTTGTAGGAAACATCAAGTATACAAGGTGAAGCTGAAATTGGTAGGAATCATCAAGTATACAAGGTGAAGCTGAAATTGGTGGGAAACATCAAGCATACGAGGTGAAGCTGAAATTGATAGGAAACATTGGGTGTACGAGGTAAAGCTGATGTTGGTAGGAAACATTGGGTATACGAGGCGAAGCTGAAGTTATAGGAAGCATCGGGTATACGAGGTGAAGCTGAAGTCATAGGAAGCATCGAGTATACGAGGTGAATCTGAAGTTATAGGAAGCATCGGGTATACGAGGTGAAGCTGAAGTTATAGAGGCATCAGGTATACGCGGTGAAGCTGAAGTTATAGGAAGCATGTGAGGCAGACAAGTTGAGGCCCTAGTCAGCCTCTTTATAAGGTGAGGTGTCTGCAATCCTTTTTTTATGGCAGAGAGTAACAAAGCTCAAACAAATCAAAATCTCTATTTTTATATAAAATACCTACAGTTATTAAAATAATCTGTGACGTTGATTGTTACTGAATTCTGAATAGAGTTGACACAAAATCTTGTAAAGTTGACACAATAAAGAGATACATTAAAAACCATGGATGGTCAGAGAGGAAGGAGTTTGTAAATTTGTTAAGTGGGTCAGGAAAAGTTGAAAATGAAATTTGAAAAATTTTGCCCAATTTTGAAATCTGAATGATTGCCAGATTCTAAAATCTCAAGAATTGCCAGAAATATCTGCTGAAAAGAAAATGTGTATGGGCATAAACAGTAGACTTTGCAGCCGAATGTGTTCTGCCATTATAAAAGAGCACCTACAGTGTATGATTTGTTTATTATTTGTTTTCTTTTTCTGTGTAAAATTGTCAATGTTAGCTGTTTTACTATTTTTTACTGTATAACTATTGCTGCCTAAACTTGTTTCCTTTAGAAAGATGGAAACATACAATGAGAGGGAGAAAGACAGGGAGAGAGATGTCATTCACGGAGAGCGGGAGGGGAGAGAAGAAAGCGAGAGATCAGGGGAGAAAGAAAGATGGAGGCATACAGAGAGAGAGAGAGAGAGACATACAGGGAGAGAGAGAGAGAGAGAGCGAGAGACACAGAGAGAGAGAGATGAAGACATACATGGAGGGAGGGGAGAGAGAAAGGGAGAGATTGGGAGGAAGAGATGGGATCATGAGAGAAAGACGGAAAGGGAATGAGAGATAGACTCATGCAGGGAGAGAGAGTGTAAGAGAGAGTGAGTGGTTGAGGCATACAGGGAGAGGTAAAGAGAGACACATGCAGGGAGAGAGAGGCTAAGAGAGAGAGTGGTTGAGGCATACAGGGAGAGGTAAAGAGAGACACATGCAGGGAGAGAGAGGCTAAGTGACAGTGTGTAATCAGTAATTAGCGTTTCTAGATGATATCTATTCAGGGAAACTTCTTTAGTCTCTTTTTCACGTACCCTTTTAAGGTAGTGGTTTGACACGGGCCACAAAGTTAAAGTGACGACATATCTAGCTCTGTGTGTAAGGGCTTGTTTACATTACGAGAGAGAGAATAATTCCATAATCATTTCCATAGCGTTTGAATTTACACCAGCATGTTCGAGACGTTCTGCGCATGATTGTATCTGTCAATCGTGGGAAAATGTGATGTGTGCGCACTGTACAGAAACATGATACTGTTCAATTGTCTTAACACTTGTAAAACTCCAGGGGAAAATGTGGCACATGCAAGTCTGGAAGGTGGCGTCTCGAGCTAACAATATCTTCAAGTTTACACAACAAAATAATCTAGAGCCTTCAGTGTTTTTCGATACGTTTCGGAAAATGTATTACCATTGGCAACACTGGAACTGATTAATGAGACATGCGATCAAGTTCTAGGAAGAAGCCAAAACTGTTTTCTTCAGAATGCTGGAGGTTGAAAGGGGTTTGGCAATGTCAAATTTGGTCATATTATGATTATTTATGCTCATACAAAACTGTTAACTAATAGTGGGAAATCAAATGCTACAAGACATGTTATGATGAAACAACGGTGAGAAGCAGGCAAATCTTTTCTAATATTCCTTTCAGGTGAAGGAGCAGCATGAATGTCTTTTTATCGTAGGCTTACCGTAAGTTGGTCTATATATAATTTTAGTGCAGTGCCAGTTTGTTAAAAGAAATTGCCCTAACAAGTACACAATTACCATACTATTGGCTTTCTCATTAAAACCATTAAAATAGCTGTCACATTTTCTGAATAAAAACGACACTGTCGAAGGATCATTATTCATTTTTCAAGAAAAATATATGCCAAATGTATGCTACAGGAGTTAACGAAATGTGCAGGCATAGATTAGGAAAAGGGCACAAAATGTTTTCGAAGTGTTTGGATATCCAAGTGAGCACAGTTGGATGAATAATCAGGAAGTATAAGTTGCATCACATCACCAAGAAAGGGCCATTCCTCAAAACTCAACTCTCAAACAATGAGGCTGGTGAAAGTTGCCACAGAAAGGCCAATAAACTCTTTAAAGCAACTACAGAGTCAAGCATATCAAGAGCTGTGGATCACAGCAAGACACATCACAGTAAAGTTTTGTAGTGGCAGCATTATGCTGTGGGGATGCTCCTCATCAGCAGGGACTGGGCATCCTGTTCAAATTTGAGGAAAATTTGTGGAGCAAAATACAGGTAAATTCTTAGTCTGTAAAAAAATTAAATGAATAAACCTTCAAAGGAAATTCACCTTTTAGTAGTGTCACGGTGTTGGGTAGGCAGGACACGAGGTGCAGAGTTAGGGAGCATCCTTTTAATGTTTCTCTTCCAAGTAAACGAACAGAAAAACAGCAAAAGGAGAGTACGACCGTGAACTGAAGAGTAGCAAAACAGACAGCCAACTCAAAACAATGACCAACAAATGAAAGAGCAACTTAAATAGGATCCCCAATCAGAGGCAATAGGGAGCAGCTGCCTCTGATTGGGGATAATGAAACAAAAGCACAGAGATGCCAAGAGGCACCTCTGCAGTCAGGCCCTGACAGTGTCCTCCAGGCACATAGAGATGCCTAGAGGCACCCCAGCCAGGACCTGACAAGTAGGGTAATGATCCTAACCACAAGGTCAAAGCAACATTGAAGTGGCTCAAAACAATTGAACTGAATTTAATAAAGTGGCCTAGTTAAAGCCTTGATCTAAATCCAATTCAGAACACTATTTGAAAACTACAGTCCACAAGTGTTGTCCAACCAACCTGAAAAACCTGGAGCAAATCTGTCAAGACCAATTTCTACAAAATACTTACGCAAGCAACATATTAAAGATTGTTTGTGCTAATACTTCCCAGTGTAAAACCAAGGTCATTGTGCAGTCATTCAGTTTTATTGTTTTAAAAAATCAACAAGATGTTAATGTACCATTTTTAATGCCCCAATTGAAAGGCCTATACAGATGTTTTCACGTTTTCAGCAGCTTTGGCACTCTCAGCATTTACACTGCACTCTTACGTCTACACTGTACTTTTAAATTGTATTCATAGTCTACCTGTCAAAAATGAAAGTCACCAACTACATGCAATTTACTGCACCATTCTACTTATGTTTAAATAGGTAAAATATTGTCTGTCACCACTGACATTGAACATTTTGTCTTTTCAGTATATTGCCCTACCTTAGTCCAAACTAGTTTTGTGATGTCACTGATCTTATGTCATCGGCACACACACAGGTATGAACAGGAGGTTATTCTCCTCTGTTTCCATTTGATTGACAGTTCTAAATCGGGCCCAAAGTCTCAGAGCTCCTAGACTAAGGTGTTTCACTATGAGTAATAAGGAAGTGAAAGTTACAGTTCCTCCAAGTCACGTACACCAGTGATTTTCAACTGGTCTGGCGAGACACAATGGTGTACATTTAGCGACTCCCAGATGTGCTACAAAGATTTTCTTAATCTTGACTTGAATTACTTTGCATTCACTTATAAATTTGAGCTGTGGAATACACTAACTTACAAACTGAACCTTTATAACCTACCACAGTCACTGACCCTTTATAACCTACCACAGTCACTGACCCTTTATAACCTACTACAGACACTGACCCTTTATAACCTACCACATTCACTGATCCTTTATAACCTACCACAGACACTGACCCTTTATAACCTACCACAGTCACTGACTCTTTATAACCTACCACAGTCACTGACTCTTTATAACCTACCACAGTCACTGACCCTTTATAACCTACTACTGGAACTGACCCTTTATAACCTACTACAGACACTGACCCTTTATAACCTGCTACCGACACCTTACTGACCTTTTACAATCTGATACAGACACAACAGCACGATGATGCAGTAAACACAGGAGAGATAAGAGAGCAGGGTTTATTTACACTCGTAGATTTGTGTCTTTTTCCTGCATGAGCAGGAAGATAACTGACAACAGAGATTAACTACAGGGACTTACTCTGTTTTGACAGGATGAGACATATTGTATCGACAGTGAGAGATACAGTCTAAAAAAGTCAGTACACCTGCTGTAAATCTTTGGACATATGGATGTGTAATCTTCACCTCAATGCTATTGACAGATAAAGGAAATCTAATTTAACAAATGACACTGAAATATTATACTTATATATACAGCTCTGGAAGAAATTAAGAGACCACTGCAAAATTATCAGTTTCCCTGGTTTTACTATTCATAGGTATGTGTTTGAGTAAAATTAACAGTTTTGTTTTATTCTATATACTACTGACAACATTACTCCCGAATTCCAAATAAAAATATTGTCATTTAGAGTATTTATTTGTAGAAAATAACAACTGGTCAAAATAACTAAAAAACAGATGCATTGTTTTCAGACCTCAAATAAAGCAAAGAAAACAAATTCATATTCATTTTTCAACAACAAAATACTAATGTTTTAACTTAGGAAGAGTTCAGAAATCAATATTTGGTGGAATAACCCTGATTTTTAATCACAGCTTTCATGCGTCTTGGCATGCTCTCCACCAGTCTGTCACATTGCTGTTGGGTGACTTTATGCCACTCCTGGCACAAAAATTCAAGTAG
>JACXGI010014829.1:0-18411 GCA_016801175.1 Esox masquinongy | reverse complement strand
GTGTGTGTGTGTGTGTGTGTGTGTGTGTGTGTGTTTTATGTGTGTTTGTAGGGGGACGGGGGTGTGTAGCTAAACCGAGTGTGCCTGAAAGGCGCTGATGTCTAAGGAACTCTGCCCAGGTTAAAGCAACCGCCTATTCTTTTGAATCGGCCAATCAAATTTAAATATCCCACAAATTTATAACCTCCTTTACTGGTGAGTTCAGCAGCCGGCAGGTAGAATAGTGGTTATAGCGCCTGACTACTAACCAAAGGGTTGCTAGACTGAATCTTAAGTTGGCAAGTGGGGAAAAAAACATTTAACAACTTTACAGAAGACAATTATTAAGTTGAGTGTTCTTTGATATTTCGGAAAATGTAGCTTAATGTAGGAACATTCAAGACCCCTGTAAGTCTCACAATATGATAATACCATTTCCATCATGCAGTCGCTGACGAATATTCACTTCAGTGTAATCATTTTTATTACAGTATCTATTTGAAAACTGTTTATGGAAAGTAATCGCCAGGGCCCTCTGACATCAATAAGCTGTGGGTATGAACGGGTGTCTGTTGCAGAAGCCACGGCGGGAGGTGAAATAGATTGTTTCCCCCAGTTACCTATCCAGATGGCCTCACATAATTAGAAAAAGGAAAAAAAACAACTAAACAAGGAGGTAGATGACATTAACGTCAGTTTGCATTACTTGGAGGAAGACATCAATCTATTCTGCTAGTTCTCAGAAGCCGAATTGCCTTGGAGAGTCTTTAAGATCTGTTGTTTGAATAAGATGAGAGAGAGAGGAAAGAACAATGCCCCAGCCATATCAATAGAGACATTTAATTGGATTGTGATTCAGGAGGATAAGACTGATAGTCAAAGCAGAAAAAACATTGTTGTCTGATTTTAAAGTGGTTTAGAACTAGGAAACATCAGTATGTTTGTTGGTGTGTGTTGATTTACTTTTAGTCCGGCTTAAAATTGGGAATGAATATATTTACTGGTGGAGAGATCGGTAGATTACCCTGTAATTGGAAAGGAGAACCCAAGGCTAGCTCTATGTCCTTATCCACACAAACAATTTAGAAATGTTATCATCAGCTTGAACCATTTGTTTTCCATATTTCTACTTCCATCTTAATTATTGGGTGAAAAAAGCTTATGCTTTTCTTGGTTGGAAAAATTGGGTTAGACTTCATTTTGAGCCCAAATTTCCATCTGTCGATGTTCTACAGATAGTAATTCTATCACCAACCGCAGTTGATTGCTAAGGTTAGGTTTTGGATAGGATTAAGGTTAGTAGATGTTACTTATAGTAGTTAATCTTTAGAGCATCAACAGACACACTTTTGGGACTCTCAAAATAGTGTTACCAATTGTTGAATAAGCCCATTTCAACTTATATACGTAACCCTATAAACTGCCCATTGCCTATATTTTCCACAACACTAAACAAGACAGGGTCAAGGGACACAATACAGACAAGGGCGGAAGAAGATTGATTCCCTGAAAGCACTTCACACTTTCACTGGGTGAAGTGACAAACATATGTCCATGGTGGTTTTATTTATGGCAGAGGTAGCTGACTCTAGCCTGATCCTAGATCAGTTTGTGTCATGCCAACTCTTATGATAATTGGCATAACCAAGACCGTAGCAGTTAGCAAAATTAAACAGATCTGGAACCAGGCTTTCTGAACGGTGTTTGTTAACACCACCGTGGACCCGGCACCTCCCAGGTTATTGTGTACTGTCCAGAAAACTTGGCTGGGATGAACCGTACCCACATCAGAGCCAAAAACAGGGACATATATATAAGCTTCCTTCTTACAAAACACTTGATTGACCCTGGCTGAGAGAGACAGGGGAGTTGTCTCATTGGCCCCATGGAGCTGTTTCAAACACTCCCAGGAATGTTCGGTGCACGACAGTGACACTTGGCTAATTTGGCTCCTAGGGAGGGCCTTCCCTTCTCTCTCCCCTTTCACCCCCTCCTTGGCCCGGATAAGTCTATGTCCTGGATGCCTTACATCGCTGGAGAGCCAGGGAATCAGCCCTCTGCTTCCTGATTCCCACAACAAACAGAAAGGCTGACATGCTACATTAGTCGGGTCAGTTGTGGCCCAAGCTAGCGTCCAGCACGGCAGTAAATTGACTGATACTGGAGTAAATGAAGCATACTGCTTTGCAGGGCTTTATAAATTATTAGCAAAATTTGCAATATTGCGATATCAGTAATTGTTATTTTCATTAAATAATTCATTGAATTATTAAAAAAAACCTCTAACATTAAATTATAGCCCAGCCCTACTGCTGGGACACAGGCTTGAGTTGGAGACCTAGTGGTTTCTGAGCCTCTTCGCAATTGTCGAACTGGTATCTCGTGCCTTGAGATGTAGACAGTCGTGTTTGATTAATCTTGTTTTTCCTTTGTCAAAATCTGATAACACGCAGGTTATCAAGTCATTTCATTTCCCATAGGCCACTTAATCGGTCATGTTTGACATATTAAACCTTGTCAATAGACCTTCAGTGACTTTGAGCCCCAAAGGAAGTTCTGTACACAACGTACAGTGAGTGTTAAGATTAAGGGATTACCGGCACCTCCAAAAGAGCAAACTCCCATGTTGCCATCTGGCCCTTTGCAGTTGGTTGAAAGGGGGTGGCTTGGTATTTCAGTATTTAAGGGATGTATGACCAACTTTATTTTAAGGGGCTATTTCAGTGGTGGTTTTGTCACTCTGCCATGTGAGAGGGCCCCAAACGGTGTCCATCCCATAGTTTACACAGGCGTTGCATCAGAAACAGCTGATGCCCCCTGTTCTATTTCAGTCATGAAAGTTTATTTAGAAAGTTAATAAACAGCTTTAAGGAATGTCATTGTATACACACACACACACGTACACACACACACACACGTAATGGTATGTGTATTCAGCTGAAGCCTCTCCATGTTGTCTCGTTTTCCTTGCATAGTTCCACGCAACCCTGGCGACAACACTGTCCTGGGGGTTGACTTTGACATTGAGTTGGGCAACACGGCAGACGAAGCCGAAGACGACGCAGGTAAATGAAAACATTTGTCAAACACTAACCCTCTACACACTTCCTAACACGTCCCACAGAGGTAGCTCAAATGATGACGGACGAGTTACTATCACCGGCGAGGTTTAAACCGACACTCAATTTCTGCAGCGTTCTGCAATAATTTGTAAAAAAAAAAAAAAAAAGGCTACAAAGGGAAATGTATGATAGTGACGAGGTGTTTTTGATGGGCTTTCACAGGGAAAGTGACAGATGAAATCGGTCCAGCTCGTTTAAGTAAAAGATTATCTACCCAGAATGCATTGCCAGTACTTTTTTCAGTTTTCACCTTTGCTTCATCACTGATTGATTGGTTGGTTGAACTGTAAGTTTAACATGCTGATGCAGTGGGTAGAGAAACATAAATTCACACATTAGAATACGTTATAGTTGTGAATGCTTTGAACATGAGTTCCATTGTGTTACCCGCTAGGCCTGGGTTTAATGTGATTTATTGACGTCAACAGAACACAATTTAAATTGCCTAATGATTCCACTGTGTGCTTATTTTGGCAGTCTGTATATCACCGGATCAGCGGTTTGGCATGAAACAGGGCATTTATTGGCTTAGAGATTGGGCTGCGACATGCTTTTCACAACCCTATTTCGAGGGCAAAATGACGAATGGGAATTTCATCTCAGACCCAATTTGTAATTGCGATGCATGGATTATTATAGGCACAGTGTTTGGCCCCTGTCGCTTGCTCAGTGTTGTCGTCAAGCACGTTGGACATTCGGCGTGGCTGTGAAATCAAATCATAAAAATGATAATTGATAATTCATATTCGCTTACCCACTGTCCTGACCGCAACATATTTGATTATGGTTTATGGGGCGCAGCAAAACTAATTTTCGCGGCGGCCGACACACTTCGATGAACGGTCACACAAACACACGTGCGTGTAAGGGCACACGCACGGAGGAAAACAGGCAATGCACGCACAATACGGTCTTCAGTTGTCCAGTGAAATGACGGCCTGCCTCACATCCATCACAATGCTTTCAGTTGAACTCTGAAGAAATCAGTAATTACTGTGCTGTGATAACGTGTGTTTTCACCAACTTTCCACCCCTCACCGGTCCACCACATCCACTCTTCATTCTTTCATGAACATAGAATCAAAGGCAGCAGGACATGTCTGAGCTACACTGAAATGAGAGCTTTTCTGTGGGCCGTGTTCACTTGAGGTGAGGCAGCGTTTGCAGATGAAAAGGACTTGAGATATCTGAAAAATGTTTTGTTCCCCATCAGAGGCTGGCTACCTGAGCTGCTCCTTTGATAATGGCCTTTGCGGTTGGATCCGAGACAAAGATGGTGACCTTCACTGGGAGACAACACCAGACCCATCAGGTAATTGAGCTAGCCAAGTAAGACACACAAATGCAAGGCAGGTTATCCTAGAAATTGCTAAATAACTATTCTTGGATTGCATTTTTTGTCACAATACTGGTTTGAACTTTTGTTTTGGGGTTTATGATAAACTGAGCATTCTACTCAAGACATCCGCAAAAGCATCAGATAAATATTTAGTCTAATGTGCAGTACTGAGTCTTGAAAATACACTACCATCTCTAAGGAACACAAGTAATTAGTGGCGAAACCTTTTGTCATATCTTTGATGTCAGCAAATAAAATTTAGATTATTATTCTGACGGCAATGTTTCCGTATTTCTAAGCCCCTAATATGTAAGAATTGACCATGGTAACGACAAAGTGCAAATTCAAATGACCCAAAAACCAATATCAGATATGATATTTTCCAATAGAAAATGTGTTTTTTTAAAATGGAATTAGTAAAACCATAACAAAGGATGCAAAGTGAGTGCATAGGGGAGTGTCAAAGTGAATCCCTCCAATCTATGACCTAAACAACAACTGGAATCATTTAGTTCCAGGTTCTACTGCAACTATGTCCCAGATATAGGAGAAAAGCTAAAAGCACTCTATTCATACTCCATTCTAGCACTGAGGATGCATGATCAAAACATAAAATCAAACCATTTATCTCCTAGAAGAGATGCTAATGCAAACCTTGTGTACCCGTATCACAGAACCTTGTCATTCGAAATTGCCACTGTAATTTAAAACGGTACGTTTTCAAAAAGTTGAGTTTAAAAATGGTATTTGGATGCTTCAGTTATGGTTGGGTGGTATTTCAAACGTCCCGTCCTCTCTTCCCGGGGTTTATGATGTTACATCAAAACAAAGCTAATTCCTATTACAAACAAACCTATTAACAAAACAAAGCTAATTGTACATCCTTTTCTATACACGTTGTTAGTTAATAATCTCCTGTAGTGCTTCTTAAACACGTCCGTAAACTGACCAGGCTCAGCTTTTCTGGGTATAGTGACCAAACTTCATAGTTGAAAACATCAAAGATGAACTAAAAAAAAAAAATATCAATCTGCTTTATCTCCTGTGGGATGAGTGCTCTGTGCCATCTGCATTCAAATGGGCTCTGAAAGTATGTGTTCCTGGTTCTTTTTTTTTATAAGGTCTGACTTGGTTTAACTGATTTGTTATTCATTGGGAGGAAAAAAGAATTTGAAGCGGCTGCATTATTAAATACTAGTCATTGAAATCAAACCACAAAACACAATTAGAGGGACAGTTGGTTCAGACAAAGCAATGTTTTATAATTGTATTTTGAAATGGTTTTACTTAATCATAGATCAAGAGAACATAATTAGCCTTGTCTAGTCCTATTTAGTAGTACAACTCAGTCGCAGATGTCTTTTTTTCCCCAAATAGAGACAGTATTCTGTAAAAAGAGCTGCCATTAGGAATAGGATGTAGCCATTTGACACAGTCTCAATTGACAATTAGCTCTTAGACTGCAACTATAAAAACAATCCATGGTTTTGATTGGATAATTTCATGTTGCATCTTTTTCATTTCGAATTAAATTCTCCAGTTTTTATTCTTGTTTGCGCCTTGCTAAAAGGACAACTCCGGACCCCAAAACACCACAAAACCGTTGTACAGATCATGTTTCCAACATGTCAGACTGTGAAAACGGCTTATCAATGCATTCCGTAAGTTTGAATGCTAGGTATGGCAAGTTGCACATTTTTATCCTCAGTGATGTATTAGGGGATAATCATTTGCTTTTTAAAAACTACAAAAAGCATTAGGGTGGAGTGAGGTTTGCTTCCTGATCTGATAGTGAATGTTGTTTTTTTACATTAACATTAGATGGCTGTTTGGTACTATTTGATCATTTTGACCAACATCTGCAGTCATGTTTGGACCCGATCCATGTTACTAATTCTGCTGTAACAATGTTCGTTTTTTTTACCTGGGAAAACCGAGCTAGCTTGTTTAGTTCATTATCAAGTTATTTTCGTGTTCAGTCTAAATACAGTAGAACATTGCTAAGGAAATCAAAAATGACTGCGAGCTTCGCCAAGTTAGTCATTGATCTGAAAAATTACAACTTGATTTGGATAGCCCCGGGTCCAACCAAGTTGTAGGGGAGTAGCAGAGACATGCCTTGGTATTGCCCTTCATTAAATAGGAACTAGAATCCACATTTAATAGACTATGCATACATGACTTTCCTATACACAGGCGGAAAATACCTCACCATCCCAGACGTGGGCAACAAGAGGAGCGGACGAGGCGCGCGCCTCGTCCTTCCGCTGCCCCCCCCCTGGAACGACGGTAACCTGTGCCTGTCGTTCCGCCACAAGCTGGCAGGGCATCACGTGGGCATGCTCCAGGTGTTTGTGAAGAATGGGAAACAGTACAGCCCGGCAGTGTGGGGAAGGACAGGGGGAAGTGGCTGGAGACACACCCAGATAACACTGTGGAGTACGGGACTGGAGAGTGTGAGTACACAGGAGGCTGTAGAGTAGTACACTTTAGAAATAATAACACATGATAATAATAAAATCTAATGATCTAATTTCTGTACTTCATTTTATTCTCACTTTACTCATTGAACTCTGTATATGGTACTGTTTATTTTGTCTTGGCTAACTCAATGATAATTACAAAACATTAATTCAACTTTACTCGAGCAAAATCGTTTTTTGTTGTTGTTGCCAGGTGATCCTGAAGGGCGAGCGTGGGCGCGGCCGGAGCGGAGAAATGGCGGTGGATGATATCACCTTGAGGAAAGGCTCCTGTACTGAGGAGCACAATCTCAGGAGACATTAGTGCACACAGCAGAGAGACAGACCGAAGGAGAGGTGTGGAGAGGTGATGTACAGGGAGGAGCGGACTTTGATCGGACCCCCTAGAGAGGGTCCAAGAGCACGTCTGAGGAGAAGGGGCATTTCTCCCTGCCTGCCCACCAATAGGAGGACCGCACAAAACCTGTCCACCAGTAAGAGGACAGCACCAAATCTATCAACCAATAAGAGAACCGCCACCACACCATAGACCACAGGGGTGAGAGATGGTCCTCCATGAGAGCCCCCCCCCCCACTACCACCACTCCAACTCTTTCCAGTTGCTCCCTAGTACCCTGCATGCCTCGGTAATCCTGGACGCCTCCCTGTGAGCACCTCCAGCAAGCCAACCACACCGTCCAGAGGCCTCTAGTGATTTCTGTCTTTTTCCTAGAGAAAAGGAGAGTATTCTGTCTCGCCCCTAATTTCTTGATCAAGGGGCTTCATTATATTGCTTTCATACTTTAATCACAAAAGCCACGGCTGATGATTTGCCGCTGATGAGTCCTGGATGTTCGGTTTCAACCTGGGTCATGTTCATTAGGTACCAAACAGTGGGGGGAAAAGTGCCAAAGAGAGGGACTACCAGGACTTACCCAATAACAAACAATTATTTCAGTTGTTCTTTGCAGAGCATTTAAAAGAAATGGCCTGTTGCGTACTCCGATGAACATGACCCAGAGACAACTACAGACGACCCCTACTAATGATAACAGGGAGAAGAGAAAATTGAACCCTGCTCAATTCATTTAGAATGATCAGATTTTGCATAACTATTTAGTGCTGAAGCAAGTTTGTGAGTATTGCTACAACCATATGCAAATAATTACAAAAGAATTCTCCCGTAGCAAGTAATGGCTTATGAATTCTGGCCTTTGATGATTGACCGTGATTTGTATGTGCTTTGTTCTATTAAGTGCAAGTTGGTTGTAGGCTAATGACAACATTATCAACTATTTTTATTTTCGCCTCTCACCAAGTGTATTATTGTAAATGTATTTGTGTGTACATATTCTACAACTCTTATGCTCATATTAACCTGTGCGGTTTATAAGTTATGTAAAACCCTAAAGTACAACTGAACCGAAAAAACAATTTGTCTAAACAAGGGCGTATTTGGCGTAGATATGGGTCAGAAACATTCAATTTTCGGAATTGACTACAAAGTGTAAATAGGATCATTATGGTAATGAAATAATTCTCGTAAAAAAAAAAGTGAGTTACAATTTGAATTAATGTTTTGCATTACAATTGATGCCCCCTTTTGTTAAACTCCAGATCCTCCCATTTTTAACACGTTATGGTCTGCCCCACCCCGCTGTCTTTCGGACTGGTCGAGTCTACTTAAAGCATACACATTGTGCTCACCTTGTAGAGCAGATGGACAGAATAAGGATTACAGTTACATCCAACAAACTCAGAAAAAATACCATAGCAAGTAGGTATAGTTTCCACACTAGCATTACGTGACCTAATGAAAGTTTGACTCTAAGTTGAAAGACATTATTTCAACAAGTGTCTCAAACACTACAGACACTGCTTCCTATTATCGTGGCCATTATAAAGTCAAATGTAGAGCTGATACAAGTTACTGCATGCTAGCTAGCTGCAGCCATCATGGCCTTTGCATACTCATAAAAATGAATTTGCTGTCTTGCAATGTGGCGAGTCAGTCAGGAGAGAAGTCCTTAAATTCTGTACTAAACCAAGTTTAGCTACCTCACTGTCAGGACCCACTACTGCCATGGTTGCAATTTTCTGAATGGCAAAGTAACACCCAAATTAAACTACACGCCGAAACCAACTCGTGTTTGAATTAAGTCATGGCCGCTGCATTTCTTCAAGAAAAAGATTGAAAACGAGGTCAAATCAGTGAGTTCAGTTGCCCTTTAAGTATTAATTGGAGCTAAAAAAAATTGTTTGGTTTCTGTAATACAAGCTCAATATGGATAAAAATCTAAACCTTGTGGAAATACAAGGCTGTTTACAGTACATAGCTAAATTACCATATTTTCCATTCATGTTTTTTGGTGAATGACTAAATGGATTCCTCATTTGGTTTTTTTTAAGGTTTCGCAGTACACAGTTGCTATATTGTGTATTATTTTTGCCAAAATGAAGGTTCTGATCAGTTGAAAATTCAAGTCGTAGGCTACTGTATGCATGGATCAGTTCAAAATCGTATTAACATATAGCCTACTCAGTCGATAATGTAAATAAAAAGGAATTCGACTGATGCCGGTTCAAATAAGTGTGTCATTGTCATGTTGTCTTTGACTTCTGTGTGAGACATTTTTGACACCCCCAACATTACAACTTAGCAACTCGGGTAACATTCTCTGAGTTTCCAACTTAGTAATTACTGAGGCATTCGAATGCTGTTGGAGTACCGATTCATAAAAGTTAACTTCCAACTTGGAGTTCAGCTGAGTCGGGATTACAATTAGAAAACTGAGAAAATTGTAACCTAATGTAAGCGCTGACATTTCGATGTTTTATCAGTCTCAAACATTTTAGCAGATGTTGTGGGTGTGGCGAAATGCTTGTGTCTCAGCTCCTAAACAATTGAGTAGTCAAAAGTAACTCCACTACAAGAGATTTAAAATAAACTACAATTGTTTTAACAACATTATGAAAGTTCACTTATTTCTCAATTTCCTATTTCCTACAAGCCAGCAAAGTATGGACCTGATCAATAAAGGTCTTAACAGACCACTAATTCCAGCTGAAGTGCCACCCAGTCTAAAGAAGTATTTGCCGTTTCCTGTACCCTCAGTTTTAAACATGTAAAGGAAAGTGGGAATGAGCTGGCGGTTGAGGAGTGAGGCTCGTTTCTCTCAAAAACGGGACTGTAGGTTTGATTCCAGTAGTACAACTCGTCTAACACTCCCGGCAGTTTTACTACTGGTTGCTGTTCTGAAACCACAGGGCTGGCAGGACTGGACCCGGGACTGTGGGCCGACGCGCAACTGCCCTCCAGCCATCATGTGGTTTAACAACTGGAAGTGGTCTTGAGTCACTATAAAGCATTCCTCAGACAACCCTGGGTTACGGCCTACACTGGGTTAGCACTTACAGAACAATCCTGCGCTATACTCGTGATATTTCACCACCACAGCCAGGCTCCTTCACACTTATGTTTGTGATTTTTTTTTACACTTGACTTCTAGCAACTAACGCTGGGATTCATTCAAACCTGCCATAGCAATGTTTAAGTCATTCAAGTCATTATTTACATAATGTATACAATGCCCACACCCTTCTAATTCTAAAAAATCAAAGGTGCTAAGTAAAAGAACACCTGTGGATTGCTGAGTATGGTAGATGCACACAACGCATGTACGGGACCCCAGACCAATCTGTCGGTTAATCTTAACATTCGGAAATACTGTAGCGCTGATGCGTTTAAACTACAATGGAGGTTTGCTTGAATTAAGCCCTGAAGCAGAAGAGATGGGGTTGGAACACAACCTCATTGGTGAAAGCCAAGGACTCCTTCAGTCATAGAATTTCCTTTGTTTGTCTTTTACTTCCACATTTGCGAACCGGCTACTAGAACACAAGAGACGGGATTCTTCCCCTGAGCATTTGAGTGGACGGTGAGAATGTCCATTGCATATTCCTGGCAACCTCTCTCCCTCCTCAGTAAAAAGTTGGTCGGACCTTGTGTTCAACCGATGGCAAAATGCATTTAATCCTTTAATCCGTAATCCTTTAATCAAAACCCATTGGAGAAGGTCAGAAGAGAGGGAGTAGTAGTATGCAATTAAGATTCTCCCAAGGACTCAAGCTCTGAGCCACCGGGCACTTCACGTCCCTCACACTCCTTTTCATAACTTTGGCATTTACTTTATGGAAATATCCACTAAAACAGAAGGGGATTTGGAAAATACAGGAGGTGTGTAGATTGTCTCCTATTTTAATGGTCCTTCCAATCTCAGGTTCTGGTGTTAGACCATTAACTGCTACCGAGTGTCCGCCCAGAACAATGAGGAAGCAATAGTACAATTTTGCGGGGGTTAATAAACCGAATAAAGGTTCCATATGTGCGCACGCACACACAGGATACAAGTTCTTATCAAGTAATAACTATAAAGTGAACGTGTTCACATGTATTACTAGTGGTGTTCTGTTGTCTTCTCTCGACGGACTCTTCAAAACATAGCTGAAAACGACATGCTGCCCTAATGAAATGGGATAGGCACTACCAAAAGTGGATAACCATATGCTGCATTTACTAAAGTAGTATGGACCATGTTTTTTGTTGGTGATATCTGAATGATTTCAGCTGACGCGTCTCTTAAAAACCGCACAAGTCGTGATGTGTCTCCGCTAGGCCTGTGAAACAAAATATTCAATTAACATTAATTCCATCGAGCAATAAAAGCCCTACCGGTAGTCTTGGACAGAGGCCTTTAGAAGGTAGCTGAAACATTTTTTTATGGATTCATTCTGACACACTCGCTGTGCAAATGTAGTCTGTTACGGTTACGCGATCACAATGGATTTTCAATGCGCAAGATAAACACAGATTTACACTTGCATGTTTTGCTTAAGTCTTGTCAGCAGCCAAATATATCAACTAAGGATGTTACTTCTCTGAAGTCCAGAACCAGCTGAGTCATATGGCCTACATGTATAGACGGGTGACAATTTAATGAAAACACTGAATAAATGAGGGTAAGAACATAGCAAATGTATTTCCTTCCACATGTGAACTATCTTCCCATCATGCTCTGTTGAATGTATAAAAATTCTGAGCAGGCCCAGTTGACCTCGATTTTGGATCAAGTTGGCAAGAGGAAAGGATCTAAGGGTCTTTGAAAGAGGGTTCATTATTGGGTCTCTTCCAGGATGTCCCCATCCACAGGGCATAAGGGGTCACGGAACGGTTAGATGAGTATGAAAATGATGCGAATCATACGCTATGGCCTTCACAGTCACCAGGTCTCAACCCGACTGAATACCTATGGGAGATTTTGGACTGGAGTGATGGTCAGCGCACTCTACCACCATCATCAAAACACCAAATGAGTGAATATCTTTTGGAAGAATGGTCTTCCAACACTCCAGTAGAGTTCCAGAGACTCGTAGAATCTATGCCAAGGCGAATTCAGCTGGAAGCATTTGATCAGAGTAGACTTGAATAAAAATAGCCAACTCTGGGGTGCACAAACATCAATGAAACAATTAACTATTTACACTTGTTCAGGACTATTGCCCAGAAACATCTTTCAACAGAAAATTACACATAATTCAAATCTTTCATTTTCAAATGCATTATTCATGTCAGCAGTGACAAGAGCTGATATTTTGCCTAACAGGTGACACCAGAGGGCACCACACACTAATTTGAGATACAAAGGGTACATCACCTTGCTGGAGACTGAACACCCACTTTCCCTGTGTGGGGCAAGACAGAGTAGTCTCCCCCTAGGACAAACCTCTACTCCACCTGACTCCAATTTTTCCATGTTTCTGTTTTTTACCATCATGTATTCCACTGTAAATAATGAATATACTATATCACCAAGATGCACGATTACAATTAAATAAATAATAGCCTACATCTACTGTACAGAAATACCCCCATAATGAACAGTAACAACTTATATTTCCAATATCACCATTTGAATAAAAGTACACCTCCTCTACTGCGCGATTCCTCGTACATTTATTTCAACATAGGAGGGAGAAACCATTCAGACCGCAACCTCTGTCCACTATGCAGTTTCATCACTCCAAAATCTTGGTTTGTATTGCACAAACCACATTCAAAAATATATGCAGAAAAATGAGATTGTCCCGCTGGTGAACTTTGTGGTACCATAGCCAGGTCTTAAAATATGTTACTCGGTACCTACTATGACGTGTGCAACGTTATCAGCATCATCTGTGATTTTGAAACTAAGATTAGCCCTTTCTTTCCAAAATAAGTATAATCCTGATGTTGAAGATTAACTTCCAATTTAAGTTTAAAGAACTTACCATTCCACATATTAAAAATGTCATGCATGTGATTTAGTCCTTTGGGTGAGACAGCTGAGTTTTTTTCAGATGAGTTTTAGAACATTCAGGGCTCAGCCCAGAATACCAAGGGCTGTCATGGGATAAACAAATTTAAAAAAAATATAGTTCTACAACTTTAATTTACAACATTGTTTTATCACACAAATTACCAAAACTGATTGCATAAATTACAAATAATTATAGCTTAGGCCAAGATGGTCAGGGAGGTTGAGAGGCTGAAATCTCATAAGTGAGATTATATATCTGTTTACTGTCACAAATCAGTTGCTGCTGACAACTCTTGTCTCCTTACATAGAAAAAACCCTTTTTTCTGTGTTCTCTAGTCTGTAACATTTAAAATTAAGTTACCCTCCTTTAACTCTTGCTCCCCACGCCAGATTCCCCTAGGAGAGCCACTCCACCTATGTGGGGGGCAATTTGTTATTCTTTCTTGATAATTATCTTTATCATCAGTCTCGTTATAATAATGGGAGTATAATATGTCTCCTTGTGTTACCAAACACGTAAGGTTTCCCACTTCAAATGCACATAACTCAACCCTGGGAGAGCCCAGAAATATTTCATAAATATTTAGAATATCTTTGAACTCTATGGCTCTTCCAAGCCTCTAGTCAGGTAACCGACAATGGATTGGAGGGTGAAACAACTTGGAGGAGAGATAAGCCCAGGAGGATATAAGCAGCATCAGGATGCTTGATTGAAATTGGCATTCAACATTGCACTTTGTGCCTAATTGAATGCCTCAAGACAGGCATGACTATTCATGCGTTCATGGCATCATAAATCCCCTCCACAGCATTTAAAAAAAATATGACCTATTGATCCTGTTTCGCTGAAGTGCGTTCTTTGGTGTCATGGGCCAGTGAAGAGCAAAATAACCCACAAGGCAATAGTGGCAAAGACAAGCTAGACACGTCTGTAAACTATTGCATAAGCCCCTGGCCAATTAGTGCATATTCACTGGTGCTTTTTTGTTTTTATTAATTGTCCTGGTCGTCTCTCCTCACCTTCTCCAAACCCATCGGAGGAGGTCAGAGGGGATGGACTTGTGGCGTTCTCATCCAAAAGGTTTTGAGATGGGGGCAAAGAGAGAGGAAATTGAAAATAAAAAAAATAAAAACATTTTCGAAGTGACGGGCAGGGGCGATTTAACCTCTTTTGAGCCCTTTTGTAGGCCTCACAGGCCAACCACCTGCCGGCTTTCCAGCATGCAGCGACCTCCCATTGATGTGCTCATCCACTGTTTGCACATGCTAAATCAATTGGCAGACAGGCTTGAATGCACCTGTTTTTTTTTCTCCAAAATACACCAAGTGAAGCGCCTATGATAAAAGATTCAAAAACTATTGCCGAATAAACACGATTCACAGCATGAATGCCTACATCTTCCTAGTTGTTGCATCTTTTTGTTTAACTAAGAAACCAATACCTTATGGCAATGTTTTGAAGTGAAGTGATGATAATCTTCAGGAAACCAAAGAAGGGGTTGTCTTTTATGTATATCCTAGGTGTTTCCTAATGCATTGGCAAATTTTCCTTAACACAACCCGCTGGTTCTACGGAATAAGGAACAACCTTGACACACACCTCTCTGTACATTGGAAAAACAATGAGACACACACTTCTCTGTTTACTTTAACCGTGATGGACCATTTGCCCGGGGTTTTCCTCCATAGTCTGAACGCCTTGACAAAGTATTCACGACGCGTGACAAATTGACAAAAATGAGTGAAAGAAGTTAGTCAAACTATAGTTGCGTTGGCCCCTCCAGCACTTGAAAGCAGGCAATCATGGTGAATAACATGCCTGTGTGGCTATCACACCCCTTATAGATCACCTTACACATACGGATGCTATTTGCAAATACCAAGAGCATCCGTATCCTGCTGTTGCACGAGTGTGTGTTTATGTATGTGCGAGATGTAAATAATGACTTGTAATATGACTCAGGTTCTTCTGTGTAAATTTTATGGACGGATAACAAAAAAATATGTATACAACGATGCTAGGACGCAGTACTCAGATCCAGAAGGTCTCCGAAAGCATTACAGGCTACTTGTCTATTCTCTACTCTTAAAACACATGGCGTCGAGCCATCTTGCACAAAATTCAACATGAAGAGGAAATGAACTTCCACCTGAGAAAGTTATTGGATGGTTCCATTGTTTGGAGTTAGCAATCTAGGCCTTAAAGCCCACATGCTACTCAAATCGTAGTCAACCTAAAACTTATGCTGGCAGGAGGCTGCCTAAGTGAAATTTCTAGGCTACAGACTCTTTAACACTTGATAATTGGATTTTCTTAAATAAATCAACCATACATTTTGAGTACAGTGTTCACGCAAGGCCTTCAGGATTTCTGACAAGGTGCTGCTTTTGAAGGTCTAAGGTTGAGCAGTGGGCTGTCTGGAGGGTATCAGTGACCCACCTTTCAACAAACATGTTAACGCCATGTCCTGAAACCCGGCCTTACATCTTCATCAAACAATTTAAACCAGCACAGTAGTCTAATGACTGTGGCTGGATCCTGAATGAATTATTAGGCAGTCTAAACGAGCCCCTCAGTGCACATAAATGTTTTCTAGAGGTGATGAGGTGTCTATGGGAATTGCATAGTGAACATTTTCTATAAACATACACAGAAAGCAACATGATTGATCAATAAAACTCAGTATTTACCTTGATGTATGCGGGTCCTGCCCTATACAACTGCTAAGCTATTTAAAAATAAACTCACAGCCTGTCAGCGATTGTGTTCATTCATTATTTCCAGTTGTAAAAGTCAGGCCGTGTTAAAACACACGCCTGCATTTTCTTACAGACAAATGGGCCGAACCAGTTCATTTACATTAAAGTCATTTAGCAGAGGTTTGCAATCAGAGCAACTTACAGTAGGGAGTTGTTACAGATGTTCATGTACCCCCTACGGGAATCAAACCCACAACCCCAGAGCGACCAGTGGCATGCGCTAACCACGTGCGCTGAACGTGACTGTGGCCAGAGGTACAGGACCTCCAGCAGACAACCAGACCGTATGCAGCTGCTGTTTTAGCCGAAATATTCTCCTCCCATGTAAAACAGCGTGTCAGATCAGTAACATTTAGGCATAGTCAAGCACATTTATGCAAGTGTGTGCCAGGAGTGACGCGTTATTGCCCCTTTCTAAATAAACTCACTTGCTAAGTAAATACGAAAGAAGAGGGCACACCTTGAGCTTCATCGCTGGCCTAATACAAGCTTGATTTCCGGGAGGTGGAGAGTTAAAGCACCCTGACGTGAGGGAGACAGACACTGCAAGAGTGCATAAATCATATAATAAATCAGTCTGAAAAACACTCTGCATCAATACATATAATTAGTTATGTGTTTTCCAGGTTACACTTCATATAATATACATCGCAGTTGGAGGTGAACTGACTACTAGGCTATTATCAGGCTATTATGGTGTTCAAGAACTAACTGATCTCTAGGGCAAAAATGTAGTTTTCCATTTAAATAGCCATATCTCACAGTATTTGATTTTATTGAGCAGGTATAAGAACAAAACGTGCAAAAGGGGTAACATATTTTAGATTAGATGGACATTCTCAGAATATTCATCCAAATGACCCAATGCCTAAACAAAAATGCCTTAATTGTTGCTCTATTCATTTGGTTATTTATTGGCGTTGGATGGTATGGTTGCTGTACTTTGATTATTATTAGGATGAATGATCTGTTATTACATTTTGTCAATAAAAAAAAAAAAAAATCTATTTGCCAAAAAGATCTCCACCCTATGAGCATATGTTTGCTTTCTGTTGAAAAAAGGCTTTGCAACTCAGGCTTATAAAAGCCTGAGTACAATACAACCTTTCTTATCTGATTTCTTGCATCTTATTTGGGTAAGAAAGCTAATGTCTTATTTTGACTTTTAATACAACATTCTGTCGTTTGTCTTGTAATAGATGGGTTCTGTGTGACTTATTGACTTTATAATTGAGTATAACCGGTGTTGATATTTTAATAAATTTTTTTTACTTAATTTGTTGATCTGTGTATCCCAACTGTACTTTCTATTATTCTTATGAATCATACCTTTATTAACTCTAATGTAACAATCTCTTTGGTAACTGCCATTTGGCTAATACATATTTGTTGAAATATTTAGAATAAATTATACATTTATAATGTTTTTCTGTTTTCTTAACTGATCACAAAGCCTGACAGTCATTTAGTTGTGTTGATAGAACTATAAACATATAGTTGATAATGAAAGTATTTATCTTTTGCAAAGTCATTAAAGTTTTCAACTGGAAAAAAAAGAAATACCTTAAGAATTCCTACTAAACTACACAACCTGGTGTGTGGTGGAAGCAATGCTAACAGTCATTACAACTGTGTACAACCTTTTTTAAGATTATTCTTAGGGCAAATGTAGTTATTGCTCAAGAAGTCAATTTGGTTGAGTCATTAATGGAATGCAATATTCAAACATCATGACCGAGTTGGAAAGCCATTCTAGTGTGTCTTTTGCATTACAATGAGTGTAACTGTCTCAAAGAAAGAGGAAATGAAAATATACTGTAGCTGCAGTGCATTCATTAACCCCTTTCTTACATAGTTCCATCCACAAACAGCCAAATAACAGCAAAAACCTACTCAACTTCTACTCTACAGACATCCGTTTCTGCTACTGTCCACATTTACAATCAACTCTAGACCACCAACAGCACCAAGAAGGGCTCAGTTGAGGTTCCACCACGTCTCAGTATAGCAAGCGAAGCGATTAGATCTTTTGTAAAAAAACTGCCAGATGGTCTGACAATCTCATCCAAACCATAGCCCCGCTATCTGGCACTGCAAATGCTGACCCGATGTACACAGTCTGGACCCGCTGAACAGTACAGTATATATTACGGGTAGAACATCACTATACACAGCCCACACCTAGCTACAGAATACAGGTGCTGGTCATATAATTAGAATATCATCAAAAAGTTGATTTATTTCAGTAATTTCATTCAAAAAGTGAAACCTGTATAATGTATACATTCATTCCACACAGACTGATATATTTCAAGTGTTTATTCCTTTTAATTTTGATGATTATAACTGACAACTAATGAAAACCCCAAATTCAGTATCTCAGAAAATTAGA
>JACXGI010014828.1:0-18458 GCA_016801175.1 Esox masquinongy | reverse complement strand
GCTGTACATGCTCATACTTTTCATGTTCATACTTTTCAGTTGGCCAACATTTCTAAAAATCCTTTTTTTGTATTGGTCTTAAGTAATATTCTAATTTTCAGAGATACTGAATTTGGGATTTTCATTAGTTGTCAGTTTTAATCATCACAATTAAATGAAATAAACATTTGAAATATATCAGTCTGTGTGTAATGAATGACTATAATATCCAAGTTTCACTTTTTGAATGGAATTACTGAAATAAATCAACTTTTTGATGATATTCTAATTATATGACCAGCACCTGTATACAAACCCCAGTATTACCTGCACCCACATATAAACCGCATTTGCCCGGAGAATTACGACTCGTACATACATTCAGGGACGTTTTTCCAGCAAAAACCAAGGTATGGCAATGTGACATGACATCAAGGACCTACAATGATCTGTCACATTCTCAATGCCTAAAGCATGTAATGCGCAACTGAGAGAGAGCCGTGAAAACACCTTTCATTGTATCTATTTTTGGTATATTTCAGCATCACGGACAGAGAGCGGAGGTCTCATTATCATTAGTCATGTGTTTAAACTTAACAGAAAATAAGGAAATGCATTGAATTATATGCTAATTTCTAGTAGGTAATCAAGGGGTGTTCAAAACAGCAAAACAAAAGTGACATTTTGCATAAAACAGGCAAAGTTGTAGTTTAAAAGTACTAAGGCCCGACCACGCAGGCTGATAACAGTCTACAATAACATGTTTGTTTCCGAAAAAAACCCACCTACAAACACATCATGACATCATTTGTACAGGCTGTTGGGCACTTATCTATAGCAGCTGGGCAAAATGTTTCCATAACCAATTACACTGTCGAAAATCATGGAGGAAAGAACAAGTTCACTCACTGACACATATTCACTGACGGGTTTGTTATGAATCAGAGGTCAATTTTATTCTCATAGATAAATAGGCCTGAATGAGTGCATATTGTGCATACAGTAGAATGTAATGTATGCATAAAATGACCATACAGTGCAAAACTTTCAGTTTCAATAAGTGCTCCCTAAAGTCCAAGATGCCTCTCAAAAAGGTCTATCCTTTCTATGGGGCACCGCACCCACAGTCACACAGTTCAAAGGTACACAAGCATTCGAATTATGCTGTTCATATCGTATTCGTTTTTCATGATTAGATTTATATGCACTTTGTTTATATATATTAAAAAGTTATACTTTAAACGCAAATGTTTAATAGCATTGTTAAGGTAGAGTACGATTTCATTTGATAATTCAATTAGAATTGTTTTAACACCAATCACAGTCAAACTATAGCAAACTCTATGACTTGAAAAAATACAAAACATATTTTTTTAAAGAGCCATTTGGCAGCCAAAAGAGACGTCTCTTTTTGGTGAGCTGAGCCGAACAAGCTGGCTCACTGAAAAGAGCCGGAATGCCTATCTCTAATATAGTCCAGATAAAATGCACGTTCACAAATGTACCAAGGAGGAAAGCCCGCCTCACAGAAGGTGACTGGCTGGAACGAGATTGCTGGAACAGAGTTGTCTGGAAAGTAGCGGCAGTTATAAATTGATATTTCACTGGCAGTGAACTGTCTGTTGCTAAACCACTCTTGTAGACCCTCATCATTTTACACAACATGTTTAGGGGACAAAACGTGTGTTTTTTTACTGATGAAATCCTAGCTAGTGGAGTATAACTGGAAAGCCATAATTTTCCCAAACGGGAGGCCTGAAGGATAAGGGAGGGTCCTCAAGCTCTGGCTTGTCGCTTGTGGTCACCATATTTACTTACGAGGCTGCGTTACATTTGCTAGGCTAATTCAGTTGCTAAGTTACGGTTCCAAGATCCGTCTCTGGGGGGCAACTCTGAGTTTAGAATGTTAGTTTCGCACTCAAAAAAGTAATGTGTGTGGTTAAAACTAGACAATGTTCATTCGGATCACAACGCGTACCAAACTGAACGTCCTGTACCGAATGGTACAGTACGGATACGTGCACCGTTACACCCCTAGTAAATATTGATGGTTATACATTTTTAAACATTTTTGAATGTTTTTTTGATCAATCTGATATCGCCGTCTCGACGTCATATCGCCGTCTCGACATCGACGTCATCATAATTAATGTTGGCACAACTGAGGTTAGGTTTAGGCACATGCCCCACTGAGGTTAGGTTTAGGCACAGGCCCCACTGAGCTTAGGTTTAAGCTCAGGTGTCTCTGAGGTTAGGGTTAGGTCAAAGGGTGGGGGGCAGGGGAATATTCTGTCTTTGGACTGGGCTAACCAACTAAGTACAGGTCAGTCGCAGTGATGGTCCTGGAGAAACATTAATTATGATGTTGTGTTAGGGTTAGGGTCTTAACCATCATATTGTGTAAATATTGATGGTTAAGAGTCTTATAAATACTTTAAACATTTTTGAATGTTTTTCTTGTGGGGAGCCCCAGACCCCTGGCTGATTTGCCAATCCCCCCCCCCCAAAGTTGACTGTATGGCTATAGCCTAGATTTAATCAATTGGAATAACTGGAAATCTGACTGAATATAGTGTTAAAGATATATCACAAAGAATGTGCGTAAGACACATACCAAAACAATTAAGTAAAATGCAGCATCATTACATGCTAAACAGTGGTGAAACAATGATGACAGTAATGTTAGCTGGCAACAAAACATTTTTCCTTGGTAGCCAGCTAGCACATTGCAAGAAAGCTAACTTTTTTAACAATTTGGTCATTTAGGAGAATCTCTTATCCAGAGTGACAATTTTACTGAGTTGTTAATGCCTGTGTTCACTTTGTGTGTTTTGGTTAGCTTTGAACAGACACTGGCTTGGCTGGCATTAATGTAAACAATACCCTCCATCTGGTTACAGCATGGTGCTAAAGATGAAGATAGTTGCTGACTTGACTAGCAAATGGTAAGAAATATGGATAGTTGTATCATATATTCTTAACATAACGCGGGGCAAAAGCTGATTTGATGCTTGTACACACTCTGTCAGGTTGAACAAGCATGCTTAATCTCATCTGTTTAGCTAACATTAGCTTCCTTCCTTGGATGGCTTGCTAGCTCAACTGTTTCTGTTCAGCTGGGAAGCCATCCATTATTTTCCCCTTTGTTTGTTTAGGCCAACATAATTAGCTACTCTTATGACACAGAATAAACAATGCAGATATCAATATGGACTTTCCCTATCCATGCCTATCCCTAGCAGCTAGCAACTTTAATGGTTTCCATTTAGAAAGTAACCAACCCAGAACAGCATATCCAGATGTGAGACAGTGAGTTAATAGGGGTGTGAATGGGAGGACTGTGGTTTAGTTTAGTGTTTTCCACTGTAGGTTTTTTCTCCCAGGGAGGAGACCTTGAGGTCTCCGACTTGGCTTGCACTCAGGGGAGCCCTGTTGAGCCAAACAGCACCTGAGCAGAATGTTAAAGTGTCTGGCAGGTGCCTTTAATATTTGACCATTTTCCTCCTAGCGGGGAAATAGTCTCTGACTGGAGAGGCAGTGATCAACATAGGTACTGTGTTTCTGTAGAGCTACCTTTCATTTATTGATAATTGAAGCAGGAGCCTTGAGCTTCAAAACAACCTTCATTTAGACAGCTTCCAGTGTGAGCGCTCTACCCTCACTCAATTTTACTGTCTGTGAAATGAATAGTGGCAGGGGGTCTGATGGTGACCTAAATGGAAGACAAATCAAAATACGCAGTTTAGGTGTAATTAAAGCTAATAGCCTGGACCTGGCTTCATCACCTAGGGAGAGGAAGAGAAGGTGAGCGAGAGACAAATAAGACAGACGGACAGAAGCTCCCCACAGTGGTGTATCCCATAGTGGGGAAATACTCGATTCTTCCCACCTAGGGCATCCAATGGACAGAGCATGTGAGAATGTGTGTCCATGTGTACGTGAGCATGCAAGGGTACAGAGTAAATCCCTGAAGCAATCCACTGAGCTGATTGTGGCAAGGGGATGTTTGCACTGTACTAATCAACAATTGCTCACAGTAGAGCAGATTTATATATATACATATTTAGTTTGCCGACATGCTCCATGATAACAGTAATGATGATGATAACAATAACAACAGCCAACCCACATGGGAGAGGGTTCCTTCAGTAATTACATGATTCATACCCCCTAATTCTGCTTTAATGTGTTTAGATAAATAGAGGATGAAAATATGTTGCACAACAGAGAAGGCTGGAGTCTGAAAATAAACCATGGGTGAGTAGGGCGCATTAGCGTGTCTTGATGTATTTACGAGATAAAACAGGAAAGGCAAACAACAATCCCAGGGCATCAGTAGGTGGTCTGTGAACATGCAAATTTTGTCTAGGTTTCCTGTGGTTCCAGGCCCCTCCCCCTTCCCTCCCCAAGACGAGCCCAAATCGCTTCCGCAAAGGCCCTTTTTATCGCACGCATGGTTCTGTTAGTCTGTGATTGATACCGCGTGCTCGGAGTCAGCCGTCCGTTGTTTTACGACCACATACCTGGCTTATGAATCGGTTCATAAATATGAACTGGGCCCTCCCCTCGGCACAAGCAGGCTGAACCCACCCGACGCATGCTAATCACAGCCTTGCATTTACAGTGAGACAGGGAAGGAGAGATATAAGGAGAGAAGAACAACGATATCAGTAAGGCATGCTCCGATTCTCCCACTCCCCAACGTCTCAGCACCGTTGTTGCTGAATGTCTTTCTTTCTCAACATCCCTCTCTCGCTCTCTCTCTCACTCCCTCTCACTCTCTCCCCTTCTCCCTCGTTACCCATGTACCATGCATGTGTAGAATGGAGAAAGGAAAATCTTTACTAAAGGGGAGAAACAAAACAGATCCATCTTGTTGACGTTGCGAGACGTGGGGAATAGTTCCCCTGCAATGACACACGCTGGCCTGTCTCCTCTGTCTCCAGGAGAGATTTATCCATACAACTTGTGCTGCAGGGTTGACTGACAAGACACTGGGATCCCAGGGCTCCGCCCGCCAGGGGGAGGGCTGGGGGGGTGGTGCTACGGAGAGCGTACAGCAGTGTCACTGTGATGCAACCCTCCCAACCCATTGATTCAGCCCCTCTCTGCACCGGTTAGAGGGAACAGTGGGAATCCTCTGGGTTGGAGGTCTACTCTAATACCATCAGAGCAACGAGCAAGAACTGCAGTACAATTCCTTTCGTCCATCTGTAGCGCTACCTCAAATGACTAGTTACCGCGGGATGGAACCAGCGATGTGGACATTAAAAAAGGAAATTAAAAGTCTTTTAAAAAGAACCAAGTCAACCGCTAAATTAATCAGGAATTTGGGGAAATTAAAAAAAAAATGCAACCACTAGCGAACGAAAACATACACACATGCAAAAACACACACACACACATACAAACAATCACACATTTGCATGCTTCAGATTTAACATGTGCTGTAGTCCCCAGTGTAATCCTGGCACATCTCAACCTTTTCTTGTGTTGAATGGTCTGTGTGTGTATGTGTGTGTGTGTTAAGTGGACTACTGTGAAGATTACGACTGCTGGCGAATTACAGCACATAGTTGCTGCTTAATGGAATAGAACAGGAGCCAATGGGGAAGTAAAGACAAGTCCTACTCACCTGTACCATTACAGCAGCAAAGGAACAGAGACTGTCTATAATGTGTCAAATGTTGCATGAATCAGTCAAATATCAGGTGTCAAACTGGCCTGTTTGAGTGCTGGTGTGGATCTCCTGTGGAGTGTGTGTGTGTGTTTTTTTTGTGTGTGCATAGCTAAAATCTAATATCCAATGCTATGTGGATCAGGGAATGTCAGCCTGCGTACCGTGTGGAGGAAAGCTATGGTCTGTCCGACTAAGGCTCACTTATCTCCAACCCCAACCGTATGCCTGTGCTCAAGGCTGCATGGCGCTAGAGGTCTAAATCATGTTGTTTTCATACCATAGGTTGCTGCTGTTCAAGACACAGATCTCAGTCCTATTTTCCTGTACCAGATCTAAGCCAGGTTGTTGTTACTCTGGAGATTTTGTATTACTGTAGACACTCATCTAAATATTCTTGTTATTGCTGTAGACACACATCTAAGTCATGTTGTGATTACTGTAGACACAGGTAGTCGTGTTGTTATTACTGTGGACACCAATCTAAGTCATGTTGTTATTACTGTATTCACAGATCTAAGTCATGTTGTTATTACTGGAGACAGACCTAAATCATGTTGTTATTACTGGAGACAGATCCAAGTCACGTTGTTTTTACTATAACTGGTGAAGTTAGGAGTAGATCTTTGTTGTGTGCAACATTTCTATTAATAAGGAGAGACAAATTGGAGCTGTAGAATAGTTTCAGATGTAATACAACCAATGGTTTTCAAGGTTTACATCACCGTTACATCACATAAGGGCATTTACTAAGAGATTCATCTCACATTCGTCTTGTTAAAGTCAAGGCATTAGAATTGAAGATGACAACGGAACACAATGGGCCGTGAGGTTATGGATTATCTTCTCTGTTTCTAATAGTGACACAGCTTCATTCACACTTTATGACTCATGTACTGCTGCATCCACTGACAGCATCCATTATGCACAACTTAATTGAATAACATCATCAGAGATACAAGCTGGATTATAATTAGCTTGAGCTCATAAAATTACAGATTACATATTCACTTTGTGGTTTCAAAACATCAGTGGCAATATATTTCAGGAATGACAGTGTATGCTTTGCCACCCATTGTGAAACATGTGTTGTTTTTTTTTAGCTAAATAATGTTACCTTGTGTTTGTGTGTGTGTGTGTGTGTGTGTGTGTGTGTTTATAGATTGCCTGGTGTAGCAGTACTTTGATACTGTACCTGGTGTAGCAGTACTCTAATACTCTACATGGTGTAGGTGTTTTATGATATTCTACCTAGTGTAACATTACTCTGATACTCTACCTGGTGTAACAGTACTTTGAAATTGTACCTGGTGTACGGTAGCAGTTCTCTGACACTCAACCTGGTGTAACAGATACTCTACCTGGTGTAGCAGTACTCTGACACTCAACCAGGTGGAACAGATACTCTTCCTGGTGTAGCAGTTCTCTGATATACTACCTGGTGTAGCAGTACTCTGATACTCTACCTGGTGTAGCAGTGCTCTGATATACTACCTGGTGTAGCAGTACTCTGATATTCTATCTGGTGTAGCAGTACTCTGATATTCTACCTGGTGTAGCAGTACTCTGATACTCTACCTGGTGTAGCAGTACTCTGATATACTACCTGGTGTAGCGGTACTCTGATACTCTACCTGGTGTAGCAGTACTCTGATACTCTACCTGGTGTAGCGGTACTCTGATACTCTACCTGGTGTAGCAGTACTCTGATATACTACCTGGTGTAGCAGTACTCTGATATACTACCTGGTGTAGCAGTACTCTGATCCTCTACCTGGTGTAGCAGTACTCTGATATTCTACCTGGTGTAGCAGTACTCTGATACTCTACCTGGTGTAGCGGTACTCTGATATACTACCTGGTGTAGCGGTACTCTGATACTCTACCGGGTGTAGCAGTACTCTGATATTCTACCTGGTGTAGCAGTACTCTGATATTCTACCTGGTGTAGCAGTACTCTGATACTCTACCTGGTGTCGCAGTACTCTGATACTCTACCTGGTGTCGCAGTACTCTGATACTGTACCTGGTGAAGCAGTACCTGGTGTAGCAGTACTTTGATGTACCACAGTTACATATTATTGTTCGGTAGAGGGTGAGAGTGCTCTCACGTCTGCTCTTTTCATCCTGCGTCCTCTCACACCACCTTTTCCTTCTATCTTTCTATGCCTCCTGCCTGTGTGTCTTGGGGCTCCACTAGTTGCCACGATTACATAGGCACGGTGGGTGACGAGACATGCTACAAATGTGCCTAGACACCTCCTGATGACAACCATATGTGCCTAGACACCTCCTGATGACAGCCATATGTGCTGTTACACCTAATGGATGAGACTGTAGCACACTCTCTGTGGTATATGGACTAGATCGGCGTTGGTCCTGGGCATCATAACACTGAAAACCTGCACTATATAACTACAGCCTAGTCGAAGAGAGTGACATTTTCACGTACAATAAGGATAGAAAATAATGCCAGGTATCTGGTGTGCTGCCATGGTGAAAGTTTTTAATGCACAAGAAACAGACTTTTTGATCCAAAATGGGATCTTTGTCACCAAATTAAATCTTGGAAAGGTCAGATTACCTGATGAAGATCTGATTTGGATGTTGTCTGTTTTTGTGCGCTAAAAAACATTCACCATTGGGGCATATCAGTGTAACAGACATTCTTTTCTATTTTGATTCGTTTTTCTTTCTTTCACCTGATAAGTTGGATGTAAAAATGTATTTTCACCAACCTATAATAAGGCACAAAATAAGATAAGAGTGTATATTAACACAATATTGTGAAAACATCTTTGAAAACTATTAATACGAATTAGTATTTTAGAGGTTTGCAGCTATGTTGGAGGGGAGTGTTGTAGTTAATTATTAAGTTGGCTCTTTCAGGAAGATTCAGTTTTTTTTTTACTTTTTCTGCCTCTGGGCCATGTGAGAGATAATAGTCAAAATTGCTTGTCATTGCAAAATGAGGAATGAATCAACTGGCAATTTTAACCTTCATTAAAGCAATTTTGTCCCCCTTTCCTGTCGCTCTCTCCCCGACTGAAAGGATTTTAGAGACTTAAAGTCTCTAAGGAGATATGCACCAAGTATAACAATTGTTTCTCTGTGCCACTATGCACCCTATCTGTCCATTAGGTGTCAACAAACCAGACATATTGTCCCTATATGTGAAATGGTCACAGGAAAGATGGTAATATACCTGTTTACAGTCATAAGAATTAACAAATAATGCGTCTCAAACAGTGTCACGGTTAATAGTTCTGTAGTAGTAGTACTGTAGTACAATCTCATTTCCATGTCTTATGTTTTTGGACATGGCAATGTTCCTGTGATCAGTCATGTCACGTTATTAACTGGTCACTCTGAAAACGGATTATATCGTCATCATTATATGCAGCATGTTTTGTGTGTTGGAGTGGAATACCAAGCTGGTGTCCGAGTTGGGATTCAGCTGTACATTCCTGCACCCTAGAAGCCTCAGGGGAATAAATCTACCAGGTTACAGCAACATTCATGGGACTGCTTGAGTGCACAGATAACCCAGTGATTGACAGACTACATGGGACATATGGGGCTCACTCTCTCACTCATGCATGCTCCACACACACACACACACACACACACACACACACTCTCTCTCTCTCTCTCACTTGTAGAGGGTTTGCTCTCAGCACTCTGCCGTCGTGAGCTAAAGCCATGAGGCTGTAACCCCATAGAGTGGTGTGTTTCCCAACTGCACACAGCAGCCTTCAGTCTGAGCCTCTGTCTGCCCATACTAAGCTAGCTGTCTGGCCTGCCGAGTGACCTACGGCAGTACTGTAGCCTTCCAACGCTCCTGCAAAACCTTCCCCAAACCAGAGCAGAGGAGAACCCTAACTAACACGGGAAGAATAAACCAACGAACAAACCTTTCTCCTATCCCCAACCAGAACCCCTTGAAACTTTTGCGTAGCCAATTCGTTTTACAAATCCATCCAGTGTCCTGTGGCCATAAAAGTCATAATTGCCACTACGTGGTCATTAAAAACAGAACACACAGCATACATCAATACCTGCCCAGAAGCTTTCTGATTTAGGTCAATCATTCCAGTCGGTAAACGTTCCCTAAACAACAGGGAAAATTAATCACAAGGCCTAATCACATTGTCCCAGTCACCGTCTCAAACAGAACAATAACATTAATGACATTAGCGAGGGGCTGGGGATGTGATGTGATTTCTTGCAGTCAGACAGTGCGGCTGGATGGCTCGGATGAACTGAGAACAGTTCAAGGCGACCCAGTGTTGTCATAATGCTGTCAGGGCGTCTCCACACTGGGCTGTGAGGTCAGCTCCTGCTGCATGATGCCCATGGCAAGGATTTAGATGGGAGACATTAGGCACTACTTCATTGGAACTAAGAGAGATCTGTTTTTTTTTCTGGATGTGAAACAAATATGTTTTCCCAAATAGAGAAATGCTGTGACTGTTGGGTCAACAGACTCTATTAACCTTTGTGGAGAATAATACAGTGATTTTGAAGGAAAGAATATATACCCAGACACACACACACAAACATGGACACAATGATGCAAGCACACACACACACACACACACACACACACACACACACACAAACATGGACACACTGACCCAAGCATACACACACCCACCCAGACACACATGGACTCACTGATGCAAGCATATGCGCACGCACACATGCATGCAAGCACGCACACACACACACACACACACACACACACAAACACACAAACATGGACACACTGACGCAAGCATACACACAGACACACCCAGACACACATGGACTCACTGACGCAAGCATACACACACACACACACACACACACACACACACACACAAACACACACACACACACACACACGCACACACAAAACAAAGGAATCCAGTAAATTGTAGTCCTGTTGATGTTTCCACTCTGAAAAGATTCCCTCTAAGGTCCCCAGATGAAGGTGTGTGTTGCTGTGGCAATAATGATTGGGTTTGCTCAGATAACAGGAGCTCAGATCAGCTTTAGAGAAACAAACCCTCAATTTGCTCTACATGGAATGAAGCTCCAATAATGTGGCCTAAGGTTTCCCGCAGAGCCTGCAAATGCTTTCTGTATTTGAAAGCATAGTGGCACTTACTAAACTATTAAATAGACAGTGTTTTTCATGTGAATCAAATTGAAGGTTGTTCTTAACAAAATGTTCACTGTTTAGATTGTTTTCTGTGTTTCAATTATTTATTAATGCATCTTGCTTGGTACAAGGGTGTCATGGAATGTAACCAGCATCGTAGACATTGCGCAGTGGTCTGAGGTGAGGTGTGTGAGGTGAGTTACCACTCTCAATCGTCCTTTCATGGTCCAACATGAGTAGCGCTACATCCTCTTTGTATTCAACTGTAAAACTGTAGAATATTCCTCTGTGCTCCAGAGTGTCAGAGCCCCACAGGTCTGTGCTCACCAGAACCTCTGAATGGGGTGGCCACAGCATAATGGCAGGCTTTCTGCACCGCTGTCTCCCAGACAGCCAAGCAGTGCCTCCTGGATCCTCCGCTCCACATCTCCCCTCCTCCGCACTAGCTCTGCACCACCGCCTCCATTTATATTCACAGCCTCCAGTCCCTGTCATTCTCGCCCTACTGAGCTGAGTCCAAGCCCGGGCAGGGTGGCAGTGGGCTGGGCTGTGGAAGCAGGTGAGTGGGGGGAGGCCAGGGCCTGTGTTCTCCACACCAAGAGGAAACACTGGAGGGTTTACAGACACTCGCTCTGCGGTTGAAAAGAGAGAGATAAGCCCAGGAGACACACAAATCCTTAGCGTGTAAATGAGACAGGAGAAAAGAGCAAATAAAAACTTGCCGCATATTTTACAGCAATTACAGCATATTTATCACTATCAAAACAACTCTCTTCTTCGATATTTTCTTGGAAATAACAGTCTGAAAATATCACTACTACAATACGGATAAAATATATAAATGAATAAACAAAAACAGTATGTTTTACGATTGTTTGACATTTAATTTACAAAATGTGTTGTGTTGGTGTTCTTGGAACAACAGGACACATGCCCTCCCTGCTTCCCGTTTCAGGCCTAGTAAGCCCTCCATTTTTGACACCACATGGGTCTGAGCGCGTCACTGGCTTGCCTCCAGCTGAAAGCCATTTGAAAGCATCTGATCAATCATGCCAACTGATTACCCACTCCCTGATCTGTCATAGCAGGAGTGGACAGGTGCCGGGGAACAGGTAACTGCCTTCCGGTCACCTTGAGCAGAAATACAGCCAAAAAGAGGAAGAAAAATAAACCTAAACTCAACCTAATTGTGTTAAAATATGCTGCCTGAGAAGGAGACTTTGTCTGGGTTGGATGGCGAGTGAGTAATTACAGTGGTATCTCTTCACAGGTAGAGGTCTGTTCCTAGACCTGACCTACAGAGTAATGTTTCTCCCCAGCTCTGGCTTCTGGAGCAGAGAGTCATGGAGAGGAGGAGTGCTGGCAGAGCTCTCCCTCCTAACCCAGACCGGTCTCTGTGCCAGCCGGTTGTCGGCATTACGCTACCCTAGCCTGGCATGGACCTTTACCATGGCAGAGGGTGGCAAAGGGCGGCAGGCTGCTTCACCTGACTGCCACAACACACAGTCATCCATCTCATTGTTGACCCAGAGCCTGTCCCACGTATAGAGCGCTGGAGGTTGATGAAGATGGCCTGCAGCAAGTCAGATAGAGCTGCAGAAGAAGCTGGGTCACTGAGAGAAGCGGAAGAGCAGCGCTACTTCCTCTGGATGAGACTGGGCCTGTCACACCGAAATCCACAGCAATGAAGCCCATGTCGGTTAGACGGTTTTAGCGGGACCACATGTAACTTGCAAAGTCTGTAGTAAGGGATGTGTCCTGGTATAAGAAAGTGGTGTGTTTGTGTGATAATCTGTGTGTGTGTGTGTGTGTGTGTGTGTGTGTTTGTTAACATGTGGTGTTGTGTTCCCTGTGTCAGTTTGTTAGAATTCTTCTCTGATTGCAAATTCCATTACAAACATGGCTTTTACTGTATTGCTGTTTCTGCATCTACGAGCAGGTGGGGATAACTCCCAGCAGAGAGAGGCAGAGAGGGGGAGAGAGATGTGAAGAAGAGGGACAGAAAAAGAGAGAGAGGGATAAAGTGGAATGGGCCTTGGCTCACCTGATGACCCTGAGAGTTCCTGTGAAAGTAGACCCTATTACAGTTAATCACAACTAATAATACATACTTCCAGAATGTGCACTACATTTTCTCAAAACTACGAACACACTTCTCAAAACTTGCACATTATTGGCGAAGCACCAGACCTCTCACACAAAATAAAACATTATACTCAAAACATGGCATATAAAACTTTGTCCTAAAAAACCCAATGATACTACTAAATACCCATTGCACACAGGTGAGAGCAATTGAAATCACTATTATCAATAACTATAATGTGTTCCAGAATTTCCCTTATGAATATTGCACTTTGCATGATATTACAGACTCTAAATCATGACTACAAACAATGCTGAAGGGTACCGAAAATAACACAAAAAACATAATTGTTCATTTCATGGGAGGTTTGCGCTGTACTTGAACAGCACTTGAAATTTAAAGAAGACAAAACTATTTTTAGACAGGTATGGGGTTAAAGTCATAAAAAATCAGGTTTATTTTGCCTCAGTATTATTTTCCTGTATTTGATCTGAGACAGATATTTTCACCTACTTCCCAGGCTATATTTTTCGAAGGTCTGTATCACCTGAAAAAAGCCATTGTCTTGAATTGTTCTTGACTGGATTTTTCTAAATGTGTAAGGTTGTTTTCGACAACCATTTTCATGATGGCTTGTTGTTAGGCCTCAGAAATCATGCATGTTCTACCACCATCAACTCTCTCAATGCTACCAGAAGAAAAAGTTATAGAATATGAATGTAGTGAGGTTCATGTAATATTCCTTTTATGTCCTACATGTGCTAATGCAAACAGTTTCAGAGTACAGAATACAGGGTGGTCAGCACAGTTGTCAGATAAGTTTACAGTTAGTACCATATTTCTATTTCAGAAAGTCAGGACAATTGATGTAACAGTGAAATGGCTTGGGTCTGGCTGTTCTCTTAGCCCAGTTTCTGTCATTGTCATAAAACACTGCCCACCTCTTCTCATTATTACTCTTGTTCTACCTCACCATCTGATGTTGTCATCAACTGTTCTAAAACACAGGTGAGTTTATCTGTGCCCCATTTACCTGATTGATTATTGACTAATTATGCTTGTTAGTGTTCACACCTCATCTGTTTGTTGAGAGTGTTAGAATTGCAACGATTTGAGTTTGGTATATTGAATGGCAGTGTTTTCTACATGACAGCAAGGTGACAATTGTGCTTTACTATGAGATTTGGGAGTGTAGAGCTTGGCAAAAACTTGTGAATGGAAAATAGATGTGTGTGAAAACTGCATATGGGTGTGTGTAATGGTCTTTCTTCTGCGGGTATACCCAAAATGGTTAGGTGTTTATTTCTCCTAAAACCATTTTTGGTGTATTAGCAATTGTGAAAAACTGTAATAAAGACACTATGAGTGCATTTAACCACAGTATTTTCCCAACTCATTCAGTCTTCCCTCCCACAAACGGACTCTGTAAACTTCCTAGAGAGCTCAAGATACTCCTGGTCAAAATAGCTTCAATTGCTTTTTCTACTAACCCACACGCAGACATGCGAACACATATGAACGCTCAATTTAACAACTTTTTCTGCCTTAAGGGCCTCTGATTATGAGGCCAGATTATTTTGAAATATCTACTTCTGCTGTGTTTCTATCCTAATGTATTCTGTTTGTTTCCCGCTCTGCCACCAGGGTACAGAGAGTGTTCTGCTATTGGACACTGTCTGTCACCACCACACCCCCATACCTCCTCAGGCTCCACTGGATGACTGTCATAACCTCACAAAGACATGTACTTGGGAGAAAGAAGAATGACACATAAATGTTAGCCACTTAGAGATTCCATCTAGAAATGCTTCTTTTTCTGGGGTTGTTATAGGTCTTTCCAGTATGTCCGTACATTGGCAAATGAATAGGCCAAATTAAATGAAAGAGACAAATTAAATCTCCTTCGACTTTAAATTCTTCTCTAGACATTTGTTTTGCTTAGAAAAGTGCCATTGATTGCAACGTATGCCACTGAGAGTCACAAGTTGGCTGTAGAAACAGTATTGTGTTTACACAGTGGTCCCAATTCACTGAGGAGCACGTCACTGAAGGAGCTACTGTAAATCTACAATCATAGCCCAAGGCTTCCACAGTACAGCAGTGTTCTTTGTAGAATTGAGTTCCATGTAGAATAGAATGATCTCGTAGCAGATTCTTCCATTTCTAACACATTTCTACACTTGGACAGCTACACTGTTTTTCAATGGCTGAATCAAACTCTCTGATAGTTTATAAATGAGCGGGTTGTGCGTCTGTATGGTGAAAGGACCCTAAGCCTCAGCAGCGTACAGCAGTATTATCTCGCAGTATTATCTCTGTCTCTGCTACAGCCGGCTCTCTCGGCATGGCCAGGATGCTATTCTGCAATAAGAGATATGCTAATTATGTACAGTTCCACTAACACAATGCATATTTCATCCCAAGTAGACATTTCTAATTCTTTGTAAAAGATAAAATGTCAGCAGCACAAAAGGAGCATAAAATACACAATCCCTACACATTCTGCTCCTCCCTCTGAGGGGTAAAACATCTTTGCAGTCCTGACAGCAGCAGGAGAACAAGTAAAAAACATGGCTGACAGAGAGGGTCAATATAATGACTGTGGTCTTAGTGGAGTCTGGCATAAAGCAAACCCTAACAGAGTCACTGTTTCTCTTTATATTCAACTTTATATTTTACATAATGCTCTGTCGAATGATAAATGTTAATTTCTTTATATTATATAAATATGAAAATGAGGCAATAGCTTGATAGACAACCCTAAATTCTGGACACTGGATAATGTCAACCGTGTTCATGTATGTTCTTAGTCACGTAAATATGGACTAAAAATGGGATAAAGGCATATGCTTCTCAATATAAGTTGGTGTGTCGGCCTTACTGTGAATGGCAGTGGTAGTATCTGCCCATATGTAATGGTTGGTTTATTACAGCATGGTAGCCATGGAAGGATGACGAGGTAGACCAACACACTAAATAAATCATATCAAAATAAATAAAAACACATTTTGTCATGCCGGCCTTGAGCACTATCAGATCGGACCAACTGTTTCAATGAACATTGTGTGTGTTAGGGGCTAACAGTGCAGGTGTGTGTGTGTGTGTGTGTGTGTGTGTGTGTGTGTGTGTGGCGGGGGTATGTCATGCAGTATGGATGGTATGTGTGTAGAGGTCAAAGCCATGGACTGAGGACTGAGGAGCTGTGGGTATGTGTGTAGATGGTGTAAGGTCAAAGCAATGGACTGCTGAATCCCATACTGTATCCTCTAGGGCATCTGCTCTGCCCGAACTTACACAAGGTCAGCCCTACTGCAAGAGTAAAGGGCCCAGAAGATTCCCCAAGTATCTGAAAACACCAGGAAATCTGCAAAGGTTGTCTGGAAAGCTGCTCATCAGAAATGGACCAGACGGAGGAAGGGTCAGTGTGTGTGGATGTGCAGCTCATGGGGGAGAGGCTGGAGGGCGGACAGACAGACGGACAGCTGAGGGTGCCAGTGTGAAGGGCACGGATCATTAGAGGGCACTGGGCTTGGGTGGTACGACATCCATCTACCGTGTATTCCTAAGTAACTACACAGTGGAAATGCATCTGGGGGAGGAAGGCTCCCATTCTTTATTCAATTTAAGAACACAGAAAGCTGGTTAACGTGTTCATATCCATGAACAGGCATGTAGCCTGTGAGACCATTCCTGTAAAAAAGATGTTTTCACAACAGAAGGTTTGCCAGCTATATATGTTATAACTAATCAATAAATGGTGTATTTGTATTTCTAAAAATAGTAGGTAGTTCTATAACTAGCTTCATGAAAACTCAAGGTGCTCTTGGTAACGGCAGCTAAGGGAACCGCCTACCCTGGTGTCTGTTCATCCTGTTTAAAGTCACTGCATTGTTTGTTTGTGAAATACAATCACTGCCTTGTTGCTCTGTTCCTCGAAGATACAGTCCTTCATTAACTTTCATACTCATACAGTCTCCCTACGTGTCTTTCACAAAACCCATTGGATGGGAGAGGATTTAAATGTATACATTCGAGAAAAGGCTAATGACGTTGAGTGACAGAAAAACCACAAGATGTTTGTGGTTATATTGTACAAAAGTGGATTAAAAATATTCTTTAGTCAACACAGAAGGGTGTGGCTTGTTTTTGTGCCTGTCTAGACTGAAAACAACTGAATTGTATGGCTGTTGGACCTCCTTAATGCATACAGTCGTCTCATTTTGACCTGAATGCAGTTAGAGTAAACAGTAGTTTGTGTGGAGGGTCCCCATGGCTCGGTAACAGCAGACAATCTCCTATTTGATCCAGAACCTTGCTTTCTAATTTCTGTTTTGTGCAGGAAACTGTCAGTTGCATTTTTGAGCTGGAATGTCTGACATGCAAAAACTATAGTTTGTTAGAGACCATAAAAAATAATCACTTGTTTGCATTTACAGATGTTACATATTTGCCAACCTTTTTCGATTACAGAGGCTTAGTGGCGTTTGAAAATAACATTTCATAGACCCTGAGCAACACGACGGTAAAGTCACTGCCTTGCAGCGTCGTTATGAGACTACGGTTCAAATCCTGCCCGCACATTAGCTCGTGGGTGCTGCTGATTTCAGTGCAATTGGCCAGAACCTTCAGGGAATAGGGAGTTTAGTAACGGAATACGGATGCTTTGTCATGCGTTGGCGACTCCCTGTGGCAGCTTGGGTGCCTGTGAGCTCATTCAAGATAGAAGGCTAGTGAATGTGTTCCCTTCAGTACGTAAGGATTCATGTGTAAACCTCCGGGTAGACCGATCCTTGTGATGAGAACCAGAACGGCGTCACTATCAATTTGAGGATGCGCGTTTTGACATCTACTGTCCTGAGTCCCCTGGGTGATGCGGCGATGAACAAGGGCTTTGTAGAAAATTAATTTATTGTCATTCTTATTTATTCATTATCTTATTAGAAGTTTCTGTATTCTGTATGCTTGATCAATTACACATATACTGAAACACTTGTCCCTCTCTCTCTGTCTCCAACTTATAAGGCCAGTATCTGTATTCAGGGACAGGGATGAATGGAATGTCGGCTGCACAGAGCCTTGGCTCCTTTTAGCAGTAAAAGAAACAGGCCTCTGCCAGTGCCATAAAACCGCCATAAGAACCTGTTCTCTAGGAGGAAGCTCTTGAACAGCAGGGGGTTACTATTACTTACATCCTACAGGTGAACAGAGCTCTATTCCTTATTGGGAAAAGCATGGTTAACTTAAAGTCTCCATATAGTAACTGTCCAGATTGATATATCTCAGCCTTTGACCGGGTTGTCTGGGCAGCCGACAGCCTATGATTCTCTGCGCCTCTTGGAGCCATCTGAGTGCAACCTTGCATTTTTAGACCACACCATAGTGGCGACTATTCCTTGTATGTACATTCTGCAAATGCTAATTCCGTCATCTGTACTGTTGGAAGAGAATATAAGCTTGAAACTTGAAATGCACAAGCAGAACAATCTGTCATGACGTTACTCTGCTAGTCTCTGTACTCATTCTCTGTTGATGTTGTGACGGTTGTTCCCGTGGATCCACGTAATTAAACT
>JACXGI010014827.1:0-18407 GCA_016801175.1 Esox masquinongy | reverse complement strand
TGATGAAAAGACGAGAAGAAAACTGGTCAGGGAGGCTTCCAAGAGGCCTACAGCAACATTAAAGGAACTGCAGGAATTTCTGGCAAGTACTGACTGTGTGCTACATGTGACAACAATCTCCCGTATTCTTCATATGAATGGGCTATGGGGTAGGGTGGCAAGACGGAAGCCTTTTCTTACAAAGAAAAACATCCAAGCCTGGCTGAAGTTTGCAAAAACAAACATCAAGTCCCCCAAAAGCACATGGGAAAATGTGTTATGGTCTGATGAAACCAAGGTTCAACTTTTTGGCCATAATTCCAAAAGGTATGTTTGGTACAAAAACAACACTGCACATCACCCAAAGAACACCATACCCACAGTGAAGCATGGTGTTGGCAGCATCATGCTTTGGGGCTGTTTTTCTTCAGCTGGAACCGGGGCCTTAGTCAGGGTGGAGGGAATTATGAACAGTTCCAAATAACAGGCAATTTTGGCACAAAAACTTCAGGCGTCCGTTAGAAAGCTGAAGATGAAGAGGAAGTTCACCTTTCAGCACGACAACGACCCAAAGCACACATCCAAATCCACAAAAGCATGGCTTCACCAGAAGAAGATTAACGTTTTGGAATGGCCCAGCCAGAGCTCAGACCTGAATCCAATTGAACATCTGTGGGGTGATCTGAAGATGGCTGTGCACAGGAGATGTCCTCGCAATCTGACAGATTTGGAGCGCTTTTGCAAAGAAGAGTGGGCAAATATTGCCACGTCAAGATGTGCCATGCTAATGGACTCCTACCCAAAAAGACTGAGTGCTGTAATAAAATCAAAAGGTGCTTCAACAAAGTATTACTTTAAGGTTGTGCACACTTTTGCAACCAGGTTATTGTGAGTTTTTTATTTTTCCCCCTCAAAGATTTCAGTTTGTTTTTCAATTGAATTGTTCACGTTATAGGTCACATTAAAGGTGGAAAAAGTCCTGACATGATTTATCTTTGTCTCATATTTTTTACATCACAAGAAAATGGCATTTTAACAGGGGTGTGTAGACTTTATATATACACTGTATATATGTATATGTATAGAGGAAAATAATGCCTCGAATATACAGTCCCAGTCAAAAGTTTGGACACACCCTTTCAAGTTAAAGCCTTGTGTATTCATTCAAGTGTATAACTTTTGACTGGTACTATGCTTTAACCATTTTTTCACAAACCAACCAACAGAGAGACATTTTACCATTTCAAATGTTTCTGGTCTTCCACTCAAAAACGATGCAACATTTCTTTCTTTTCATCGCCATAGTGAACCAAACTTTCTATGCTGGCCTTGTTCAAAGGCTTTTGAGATGGGGTCTTCTGTACAGAACAAAATAAAAAAGATGTGGATCTCGGATTAATTGAAGAGGGGCCCGGCAAGAAAGGGAAGATAAGCAGTGTGATTCTCCCAATCCCTTCAGGTAATAGTGTCCCGGCTTCAGGCATTCCTCCAGGGGTGTCTCTAAGCCTCCAACAATGGAGGTTAAAGAACCAAGTGGTAGCCAACATTGACAGCAGGCCCACCCAGCACTGACCGCTTTCATTGAGCCGTGGTGCATCTCTTAATTAGTTTTGATGTCATGGAGGTGGCAAATGGATTGATTCCAGTCTTCTGTATGTCTGTCAACCCAGGGATCACTATTGTATGGAAGGGGAATCTGCAGTTGGAAGTTAATTTTGGAAGTTAATATTGGATTACTAGTATTCTGGAATTTTTTTTAAAACGGAAGGCACCAACTTAAATAAAAATGTCTTGCATGTCAGTCAGAAGTTATGAGTCATGGATAACTTCTTGTCTTGTCGGTTCAGTTGGTGATTTTGATTCCATTTATAGCCATGTCTTCACTATACAGTACATTTCCGTGCTCATTCGGTAGCTGTCGGCTAACTGACAGTTTAAGGAGTGACTAAGAAGCTATTTTGACAGCCACAGTAGGTGGATCTAGATGCTGTAATGGCCAGGTTACTGAGAGGAAGTTTTTCCTGGGACTAGAGTCTGAGAGTAAAGAAATTGGGGTTAGGTGTGACCAAATGGCTGTCACAATGCTCGTTAATCAACATGTAGAGTAGTTGTGTAATTATTTTTAGGTAAAACTGTGTTTGTTTGGGGCCAGGTGAACTGTAAGTAGGAGAAGCTAAACTTTTAGCACCAGCAATTCAGAAGACTACAATAAAAGTAGAGTACAAACAATTATTTACATATTTCAGTTGTTTGAGAATGTTGTCATTTGTATTTAAATGGGCAGCATTCATGCATGGACACTCATGCACACACACACACACACACACACACACACACACATACACACACTCACACACTCACTCACTCACTCACTGGCATTTGTTCTTGTTTTGGAAAAATATCTTTCTATTTAAGGAAATAAATTATACAATGTGAAGCTTTACTTAGATTTTTGAAAAAAAAATGATTTTACAGTTTTTGTTGTATTAACTATATTAATCATGAAAATATCATATTAATGTCGAAAGACCAGTATAAAATAAAATGTTATGTCCATTTCAATCAAAATACTGTTAAATCTAATTAAGGCTTTATGTTTTTAAAACGTAACTTGTAAATAGATTCAATTATTTCTAAAAAACAAATAGCAAACATTATGACAAACCCCATACCTTGTTATAACCAACACCATACCTTGTTACAACCAACCCCATACCTTGTTACAACCAACCCCATACCTTGTTACAACCAACCCCATACCTTGTTATAACCAACCCCATACCTTGTTACAACCAACCCCATATCTTGTTACATCCAAACCCATACCTTGTTATAACCAACCCCATACCTTGTTATAACCAACCCCATTCCTTGTTATAACCAACCCCATTCCTTGTTATAACCAACCCCATGCTTTGTAACATCCAACCCTAGTATGTCTGGTTGTCAGAACTGGAGTGCGTTGGACGGCTTATAACTTCATGATATCATCTTAAAATGAACACATTATAAGATGAAAAGTCTTCCCATTTTAACCCTTTGGCTATCTCTTAATATTACAAATAGTTTTGTAAAACATATGCTGGAGAAATACACTAAATTTGAAAGTGTGACAACTCTTCCCAGTCTTCCCTAGATAATTCTGTGGACTACAGGCTAAAACAAGCTGAGAGATGACAACATGTACATGTGATGCGTACTGTACTCACCTGTAAATGGGAACATAATTAAAAACTTTTCACAATCATTCCCAGATTTGTTCTCCAGTTGAACAACCTCTCACCTACCATCCAAACTCTGAGATTTCAAGGTAGCCATGAAAGAAGCGGTGGCCATAAGTTAAGCTGCCATCTGCTGTGAGACTAACGTTATTCCATCGAGACTAGACCACGACCGGCTTGCCGAAACCATACCTCACAGCACCGGGAACCTGTCATACATTCTTTACGACGGTCTGACAGGCAGCCATGGATTGGCCACAATTCAGCTTGTATGGGAAGGGAGACAAATGCAATGCTGTCAATATATCTGCAGAGACAGGGCAGATTTGACGACCGGGGGGGCCCTGCGTCGACAGGCCTGACCAGCAACATCAGCAACCTGTTTGTGTCCACTATGATCCTGACTGATAAGCAATCTGCTTGCCCGAACTTAGCCGCCACCCCACCTGCGAAAATCTGATTCAACTGTTGCTCTTAAAAGACATGAATGGATGGTTCTATCCAAGTGGTTTAGAACCAGAGGGCATCCATTCAACCTGAGCAAGCATCAGGCTGAATAACTATGGCCTAACAAAATAGGATGTAGATGGTGTTTCCATTAATGTATGTATGTATGTGTCGTTAAATTGAAACGGTTTGTAGACAGCGATGTTGTAGATGAACGATTCTTGAAGGATGACACCTGCTAAAACTTCCAGTCTTCAATGTCTAAATGACATTTGGAGTGTCGATGAACAAAACAATAAGAATATACTTGAAATCACAGTACAGGTATCATTATATATTTATGTTAAAGCTGATCAGAGAACAGATTATGGGTAGGCACCACTGGTCCTGGATGTCTGAAATACTTCCGGTGTTCATCCTCTCCTAAAATGGGACACCAGGTGACTTCAAGTAGCTAGCAGGTAGAAACTAAATATTTTCGGCCTTTCCTGTGATAGGTTATAGTGCTGGGGGAGTGCTGTTTTACTGAAATTAAACCAGAGAAGAAGAGACACATTTTTGTTACTTTTAGTGAATACATTTCAAACAGGTAATATGTCGACATTGGCACAATGTTGGCACTATTCAGGCATAAACATTGGCCCCCAATGCATTGTTCCACTGTGGGCAGCCCATATGGTCAGGGCAGCCCCCAGATTGTTTGAAATAAGGCCAAGAATGATTGTTAAAATATTGGCCCCATGTTGACTGCCAACAATGATCCGACACAGAAGAGCCTACATCAGCCCAAAACAGGCTAGCCTACATCAGCCCACAACAGGCTAGCCTACGTCAGCCCACAACAGGCTAGCCTACATCAGCCCACAGCAGGCTAGCCTACATCAGCCCACAACAGGCTAGCCTAAATCAGCCCACAACAGGTTAGCCTACAGCTCAACACAATGTAGCAAGCTAACTTGTGATGGGCTTCTGTAGGCCGACCCACTGGTCTGATGTGGGCTTTGCTGAAAAGGCCTCCAGGGGGGCCCTGCCCTTTTGCTCTGCCAGTTGCCAGAAGCCTTTTTGGGTGGTGTTATACATAATGTTGTCAGTTGGTAGCGCCTGTTGGTCTGCTCTGTACGGCGCTCGCTCTCGCCCATTGTGTCTTTTCCCAGAGAAGAAGCGGAAAAGCTAGAGGGTGATCCTTCTGTACATTCCTTGCCTGTTCAGACCTGTCAAAACTGTTTTATTAATTGAAACGGTTCGAGCTGTTATTGAGTATTAGCTATTCAGTTTAGGATCCAAAGTGTTTAGTTATCATGACAAATATGTCAAAGTGAGTCAAAGTTTAATAACTCTCCCAGTAAAAGTGTGATAAATAACGAAGAAAGCTTTGTCTGATCTCATTGTGCCTTTGAAAACATTTCTGTCTGCTGAACACCACTAACAAACATATTCTAGATATTCTCTCAGCAATCTCACTTGACAGGTTGATCAAAATATTTTTTGAATCACTGGCTACATTATTTTGCTCTATTTTATAATATATATACAGCTCCAGAAAAAATTAAGAGACCACTGCACCTTTTTCATTCCTTTCCAAAAAAGTTGAGTAGGAAAGTTTTGAGTGAAGAGCAGAAGCGTTCAATTTGCAGTGGTCTCTTAATTTTAACCCTTCTGTTCCTCACTCAAAACATTCCTTTTCGAATTTTTTGGAAAGGAAATAAAAAGGTGCAGTGGTCTCTTTATTTTTTCCAGTATATATTACACACATTATTAGATAACAATGGAGTCTTTTGTAAAAGTGAAAATGTGGGTACTAAATTACAATACTGACACGACTAATCTCATAAATCCTCAATGATGTTTCAAAGAAAATACATACACATTGAGTGAGGACGTGGATATGAATCGGTTGCTCACAGGGAGATCACAATACACCTGCTTTCTTTTACAGTGTGTTTGTGTGGCAAAATGCGAGAGTTCACTAATAATGCCATTGAAAAATACCAACCTCTACTGGACACCAGCATCAACCTCTATTCTCCAACCAACCTTTAAAGACATAACTTGAATGGCAGATCTACGAACAGGGTGGAGGATTAGAACAAAGTCTGAAATCACAGACACTGGGTATTTAGCATTGTCTATGGATATATTCTGTCTTCCTCTAAATCCTCTAAATTGGTGTATTTTACATCAGTACCTGGAGTATGCAGTTTTTATTATTAATGATTTATTAGGTAAATAGCAGGTCAAATAAAATAACATCATTATTCAGGGTCCCCAGACTCTATGTAGGTATAGCATGCAGGATGGGAACTCCACAATCTCAGTTCTCAAAAGCAAACACAACATTGTTTAAATAAACATCAAACATGGGGACATTTATTCTTGGAGACCCGGAGATGTCATTACAACTGTATCGAAAGCCTTGCCTAATTAACCATTTGACAGCATAATTAGGTGAAACTTTGCAAATTGGAGTTGTTGAATATTAATGTAAGAACAGGTGCAATGCTGAACCCTGTAAAGGGAGGCATCGGTTGCTGGCTCCAGCAGTGCAGATCCCCAACAACCTACATTAGACAGCTTCACACAGAGGCCTAGCATTGCCCCTTAGCAGAAATTGATAAGGAATTTTATGATATTTCCATATAATGTATAAGTTGTTTAGAAGTAAAATAACTGTCACATTGGTCATCTTCACATAACACAACTTACCTAAGCAATACCGAAACATACAACTTCCGTCAGGAATGAATCAAATGTAATGTCAGTCACTGGGGTATCTTGAGGCCATAACGAAAAATGTATCCGATTAAGTTTAGCATATGCCCAGTGACCCCTTTGGACCCCTTTCAAGCCCGTGAGAGCTAGTGCAGTGGGTAGAGGGAAAGACAGCAGCTGTAGCCTGGCTAATGGCAGCAGTATGCTAATATCTTTTCCTGACTCAGCAAAGAGAGGTCCAAGGACTGACTCTGTGGTCCACTAGCCACTTCCAGCCCAGTGAGAACAGCTCTCAGTCAGAGACCATCATACATGAAACAGCTCGTATGATACAAGAAGCCTTATTCTGTGTAGTACACAAGAAATTGAGTAAAAGGAACCTTTTTAGAGTGGATTGGGTTATCTTTGGGATATTTCAGCATATTCGTCATTGAGTTCTAGCTTAGTGTTTGTTAGATCTTATCATATACAGTAATTCCTATAATCCTACACAAAAAATATAATGATTAAACACCCATAGGGTCGACTGTCTAGGCCCACAGAAAGTCTATAATTTTCTACTGAACAACATTGGAATTTGTCCGGATACCAACATAGAGTTAGGTCCGGATATATTTGGACACTGACACAATTTTTATAATTTTGGCTATGTATGCCACCACAATGGATTTGAAATTAAACAACCGAGATGCAATTGAAGTGCAGACTTTCAGCTTTAATTCAAGGAGTTGAACAAAAATATCGTAAGAAACATTTAGGAATTGCAACCATTTTCATACAGTCCCCTTATTTCAGAGGCTCAAATGTAATTGGACAAATTAACACAATCATAAATAAAATGTTCATTTTCATTTACTTTGTCGAGAATCAGGCAATAACTGCTTGAAGTCTGGAATGCATGGACATCACCAAACGCTTCTGCTGTCATCAGTTGTTGTTTGTTCGTGGGTCTTTCTGCCTTAAGTTTTGTCTTCAGCAAGTGAAATGCATGCTCAATTGGGTTGAGATCATGTGATTGACTCGGCCATTGCAGAATAATCCACTTCATTGCCTTAAAAAACACCTGGGTTGTTTTCGCAGTATGTTTTGGGTCATTGTCCATCTGTAAAGTGATGAGCCATCCAATCAACTTCACTAAATTTGTCTGAATCTGAGCAATACACTTATACACTTCAGAATTCATCCCTATACACTTCAGAATTCATCCAGCTGCTTCTGTCTTCTATCACATCATCAATAAATACTAGCCATGCATGCCCATGCCATCACACTGCTTCCACTGTGTTTTACAGATGATGTGGTACACATGAGGCATTCCGAACCTTCTCCGTACATTTTTCTTCTCATCATTCTGGCACAGGTTGATCTTAGTTTCATCTGTCCAAAGAATGCTGTTCCAGAACTGGGCAGGCTATTTTAGATGTTTTTTGGCTAATATGGCCTTTCTGTTCCTGAGGTTTATCAATGGTTTGCACCTTGTGGTGTATTTGCTCTCGTGAAGTCTTCTCTTCATGGTAGTCTTGATAATGATATACCTACCTCCTGCAGAGTGTTCTCCACTTGGCTGGATGTTGTAATCATTCGTGATGATTAATTTATTTTAACAAGGCATGTTATGTGGTTACGCAAGTTAGAAGTAGATGTGTGTGGCTGCATTCATTCCATATCATTGAATGTTTTTCCTGTTTGGATTTGAAAGAAGTGACTACAGGAAGAGGTTGTGGTAGTCAAAGTTATTTTTGACAAACGTCAATGCAAATATCATAGTCTTAAGACAAACAACTACTAAAATGGCGGTTGCTAATAATAATAAAAATGTCGATGTACACGCTAGCAGCCTACATGTCTACATTGTCATAATGCACAATCGGAATTATCGATGAATAGATCAGGGGCTACTTTTTTTTTTTTTTTTTTGGTCAATTTGGTCAATTTTTGGTCCATTTTTCTTTGGAAAGGATCCAACGATCATTCACCACTGTTGCCTTCCATGGATGTCCAGGCCTTTTTGTGTTGCAGGGCTCACCAGTGCGTTCTTTTTTACTCAGAATGTACCAAACTGTTGATTTGGCCACTCCTAATGTTCCTGCTATCCCTCTGACGGATTTTCTTTTGCAGCCCAAGGATGGCCTGTTTTACTTGTTTTTTACTGCATGTTGTGGGTTCACAGCAACAGCTTCCAAATGCGAATGCCACACCTGGAATCAACTCCAGACCTTTTAGCTGCTTAATTGATGACAAAATAACGAAGGAATAGTCCACACCTCTTCCTGAACCAGCTTTTGAGTCAAATGTCCAATTACTTTGGTCCCTTGAAAAAGAGGGGGCTGCATATTAAAGAGCTGTAATTCCTAAACCCTTCCTCCAATTTGGATGTGAATACCCTCAAATTAAAGCTGAGTGACTGCACTTTAAGCCCATATTCATTATTTAACTGTAAATTTATTTTGTGGTAAACAGCACAATAAAAAAACTTGTTTCCGGACCTAACTGTATATTTTCCAAAAATGGCTTGTCACAAAATGTCAACTGTCAAGATAAAAGGTTTGAGCTACAAACTGTTTACACAAGTTAGACTTGGGGGGCTCTCAGGGACAGGCCAGTGTTTGAGGTTTTGCTCTCCGACACACAAGCTTAAGAATCGTTCTATTACAATGACAAACAAGCATATATCGGGGACCAAGTATGGATGCGGTAAACAGGTCAATGGAACACAAACCATGGGGGATAGGAGGAGGCCGGCATTGATCTGACCTAACAAAGGGGATATTCTTGATGATTAATTTATTTTAACAAGGCATATTATGTGGTTACGCAAGTTAGAAGTAGATGTGTGTGGCTGCATTCATTCCATATCATTGAATGTTTTTCCTGTTTGGATTTGAAAGAAGTGACTACAGGAAGAGGTTGTGGTAGTCAAAGTTATTTTTGACAAACGTCAATGCAAATATCATAGTCTTAAGACATACAACTACTAAAATGGCGGTTGCTAATAATAATAAAAATTTCAATGTATACGCTAGCAGCCTACATGTCTACATTGTCATAATGCACAATCGGTATTATAGATGAATAGATCAGGGGCTATTTTTTTATTATTATTTTTTTTGGTCAATTTGAGATCTAGAGCTATTCATAAAAGATCCAGGGCTTTAGCCCCAGACCCCCAGGACTAATGACGCCACTCTTGGGGTGCAATGTGGAGATTTGGGATCCATCCCTTTGAACTTGCTAATTTTAGTAATTCCAAATGTGCAATTAAAGTTAAAGATTTAGACATGTCCTCCGATGCACATCTCATCAAATAATCATTAGCCATTGGATGTATGTGTTTTTCACTGTGTTGCTATGCACCTTGGCAATAAAGGCCTATTTTTGTTTAATTTGTTGCATTGGTTGTGAAACTCAAAATCAAATGCTAAGTGATTTTTGTCATGGCAATCTTAAAACCATTCCTTATGTTAGCTTAAAATAAAATTGATAATTAAGGGCTTAGACCTTAGCAGGATAATAACAACACAGGGATTTAACAAATTGCGATTCAGTAAGGGAAAATATTGACAAAACATTCACATTGTGACAGAATGCAGAATTACTGGTTATTATGCTCCCACTTGGTTTTGCACTTAGCAATTAATATTATTTCTGAATGTGATGAGACTGATCTTATGGGATACAATACTAATCAAGAGTGATAAACATACAGTGTGTGCTCTCAGAATCATTATTTTGATAATATGAGTGCAGCTCCTTGCATTCTGCTAACTTCTTACCGAGGCTGTGTTCTACATAAAATATTTCAGCTGTTATAATAATGAATTAGCCATTATTCATGGAGAAGCCCTAATTGAGCACATTCTCCAGTGCACACTGTCTCATCTCTCATCCAGTATTGGGAAAGATAGAGGTTATATTTCAGTTGAAGATGAAAAAACTAATATTTGCAGGGAGGACTCTCTCTATTTCTCACTCTCTCTTTTTATCCCTCGCCCTCCTTTACAGCCCCCCTCCCCCCCACACACACACACTGGCAGTACTGTTAACTGTGAAATGCAGACAGCTGCTCCTGCTAGGATTTGCAAGTCTACTTGTCATGTAATTAATGTATTATCCATTTTCAAACGATGCATCATACAAAGTAGGTTTAGTGACTGATATCACTTCTCCACTTGTAAAACGTCGGGAAGCCTGGCTCTGGAGAAGTCACAACTAATGATGCAAAATTATATTTTTGTCTCGGTTCTATTAGGGAGTGCAGCTTGTATGTAATACTTCACAGACTTGGAGCCGAGAGGGAATCCAACCCAGGAGAGTCACTATTCTCTTGACAAGTGGTTGACACTGTCAAGATGTCCGTTGTGAGACAACAGCTACTGCATCACAATAGCACAACATATGACGGGGTAGCGACCCAGTGGGATCTCGTCTTAATAAAAAGTTACAGAAATGTAGCTAAATGAGCTGACGACAGTGATGTAGCTAAATGAGTTGACTACAGCAATGCAACTAAATGAGTTGATGACAAAGATCTAGCTTTATGTGTTGATGACGGAGATGCAGTTAAATGAGTTGACTACAGTGATATAGCTAATGGAGGTGACTTCACTGATTACTGAATTATTACTGCAATCCTTTTTCTGATTTTGTACCACTTTGTTAAATTGGCTTTCATTTCATTATTTAACTTATTGATGTTTAATATAATGAAGAACATGTTATTATTATTAATACACAATATACAACTGTCAAGATTCAGTGATTATCCTACTGTTATTAAGCAGTAATTTCCTTCAAACAGGATTTTTCTCTAGTCTTTACCAAAACACTATGCTAAGAAAGTACCATGATTAGCTAAATTACAGTTTAACATGTTGTTAGGGGGCAAAAAAGCATGAGCACGCAGTAGTCCTTCATGCTTTTTGTTCTATATATATATATTTAGATTTTTTTTACTACCATAACAGATAAAATATTTTGGATGATAAAGTATCTATTTTACAGTACACTGTTGGTTACAGCAGAGCAATGTAATCATACTGTATTTGCATGTAGTGTTCATTATGCAAAGCCTTAACATTGTCATGTCAGCTCTGTCCTTTGTATCTTATAGCTGTCAGGCATGCTTTTATGTCTATTTGTGTGTTTAAACTATAAAATTGGTGTTGTAGTGTTAATGCATGGATAGACAAATTATGGCAAGATAATGTCATTGTTATCGATCTCCTATGCGTTTCTGCTAATTAGTAATCCATACATCTTTACAAACAGATTTAGCTTGAGATTTAATTAATTGTCAGCTCTTTTTGGTGACTTTTCCCCCGAAAACCTTCTTCGTTGAAGTCTTTTAGAATTAACATTGGTAATGACTGATTTACCCTGGCTGCTGAATTGAGACACCACCTGTAGTGCAAGCACCACTACAATCTCTGGAGTTCACATAAAATACTGTAAGAAAGAAAAAAACATCCAGTGATCGGCAGTTCTGTGGGTGAAAACACCCCGTTAATGAGGGACGTCAAAAGAGAATGACTCGTTCAAGCTGACAAAGGCCACAAATACTCAAATAACCACTCTTTAAAACAATGGTGTGTAGAGGGGCATCTCTGAATGTACAGTGGGTCAGAGTTTGCAGTTGATGGAATCAAAATGGGGTCCAACCTGACACAGTGCTACTGTGGATAGGTGCGCCTAATAAAGTGGCCCATGACTGTTAAAAATTCAGTTCTTCTACAATGTCCACCTGGTAGGCACAACAGCAAGGTACACATTCCCAGAAATAATCTGACACAAGTTTGGTTGTTCTGGCTCAGAACTCCAACCCATTGGATTTGAAATTTAAAAAATGACAAAGAGGTTGAAGGTGCAGCCTGTGATCTTTAATTTGAGGGTGTTTATAAACTGGGATCCATGCAGGAATAACAGCTATTTTTATGCATAGTCCTATTTAAAGAGACAAAAAGTAACTGGTAAAATGTACCTAATCTCAAATCAAATCATATTTAGTTTCTGGATATAAATCTTTTGGACTGGATGACTGCCTGATCTTTCTTCAGAGCTGACTCTTCTGCTGCCATCAGCGGTAACATCGTCACTGAAGACAAGTGAGCCACTTGTAGTGTCAGCCATACATGGCCAGAACATGAAACGCCCGCCACCTTATTTCACGGGTACGTTGATATGCCAGTTGCTTCTTTTCCCTCTCCACACTTTCCTGTTATTGGGGCTAACTATTGATTTTGCACCTTGACGTCCAGGCTCTGTAGTTCGGATGGTGAAGTATTTTGTGAATAATTGTGGCTGACACATTTACACCTACCTCCTGGAGTGTTTCTGATCCATCTGACAGTTATTTGTTGTTTTTGTCTTCATTGTGGTGAGTGTTCTTTGGTCATCCATCTAGATAAATGAGGTACTTCCGTTATCTAGCAGGTCATTTGCCACTAATGAGGTAACCAGTGATTTATTTTTTCTTCCTAATCTACTCAACAATTGATTTTGCTACGTTTTTTGCTATGTCTCTGTTTACCAGTTTGACTCCCACTGACACTTCTTTGTTCCTCGTGTTGGACGGAGGAGTTCCTCTGTCCAATGAAGCCTTTGTCACGCTACACCATCTTCCAAAAGAACAACCAAACCCACAGCGGCACAATGTCATGTTTTACGTACCTCACAACTGCTAACACAGCGACCATTAGCTGCTACCATAACAACAGACCTTCCTTTGGCAACCAGACGCCCCACAACTTTATTCGAACTCAAAAACTTGACAACAAGCCAAACACAGGTCAATATACAGTAGATTACATGCATTACATTCCAGAAAAACAGGAAAAGGAGTTCTGACTGTTTAAATATTAAATGAACATAAGTTACATTTATCTAAACGGAGTTGTAACTCAGGGTTCTCTTTCCCAAGATTTGTTTTGGTCTTGAGTAAATTATTCAATTCGAAGTTAAATAAAATCATCATAAATAGGCAACATTTCCAAGTAGATAAATTCCATAACTGACTTTTTTAATGTATTTATTATTCATTGAGATTTCATGATTTACTCTCAAAAAGTCTTGAATGTTTTGCAGAATAATTACCAATAATTATCATTCTATTTTTCCATCCAGCTTTGGTGGCTACTAAAGCCAAAACAAATCATTCTACTGTAATTTGGACACTGATTTTCTCAATAGGTTTGGAAATGTGATCCAGTGATGGATATTGGCATTGTTTTGGAATTTAAGCCTATTACAGAAGGTCATCCTCCTAGTTCCAGAACTTGAAGCCTTCAGTGGTAGTTCATTCCAGGATCCTATAGTAGTGCAATCAGTTAAAAGTGTATTTCTTCATGTAGTTAATGACACCCTCAACACCGAAAGCTTACTGGATAGGGAAATGGGAATGTTCTACCACTGCTTGATTACAAAATGCATGGGAGACTATCGATTTCAGGATGTACAATCAAAAGCCCCTGGGAAATTCCTCAATTTTGAATCAATTGGGGAGAAGACAATCCAATGCTGATGCTGGAGAAAGACAAATGTTGCACCTTTGCCTTGCTATACTAATGGGTATCACACCGGATGACATAGCTGATGACCTTGTTGTTCAACTCCCACTCGTGGTGTGTGAATTACTTCAGCCCGCAGCGTGAGCTAATAAAATTCACAGTGCACTTGAAAAAGTGCATTATCGACTTCAGACCGAGGTGAATGCGGGCAAAGCGCAGATACGTTCTGTCTGTTCCGAACAGAACACACCCTCTACCCTCCCAGCTGAAAGTGTGCAACGCGCCAGGTTGCGAGTGCATCCACACATGGAGGGCCACTTGCTTCTTCCATCAAAACAGTGAATGCTCCGCATTTTCTCGCGATGCCTGACGTGAGCAATCTATTCGGGCCCTGGCGATCATCTGCCAGGTCTGATGTGTAAAACCTCCATTCCGCGGAACGAGACGCTCCAGTACATGGGCTGAAAAATCCGGAGAGACGGAACACTTGCAGAGAGTGAAGGATGGCAGCGCTCAATACCGGTAGGGAGCGTGCCACTGTCAGAGGGAGAACGGGTCCTGGCCAGCCTTTTGACATACCCGGTTTGTGGCCCTCGTCTGAATGCCCTGTTGCAACACTGTCGATCAGATACGACAGAGCGACAAATACTGTGTATTGTCAGGAGCTCCAGGTAATGGATTTGGTGAGCTCTCGGGGACATCATCCGATTTTCCCTGACAGAGCCTCCGTTACCTAATGCTCCCCACTCCCTTTGGGACATGTGTGTAGAGCTCATTTTCATGTTGTGACAATTCCCATCCCCCCAATAGGAACTACGGGTCTCTCCAGGGGTCAGTGCCCTGAGGCAGAACGAAAAAACTGAAGTCTCCGATGAATGTGACGAGGTGGGCTCAGCAGAGTGGCCGATGCCCAGTGCTAAACAGGTTACATCCAAAGTAGCCCAAGAGGGTTAGAGTTAGACGGGGGTTTGCAATAGTGCACTAGAGTCCCCAACCCTAACGGGCTAGGGCGAAGTGAAACATGGTGAAACAAACAATTGTGAACTCATGCAACATTTACAAGCTTCTGTATATTAGATCATTGACCATGTCAGTGCGTTTGTTATAATGATACTATTCCATATACTGTAGAATATAGTAATTCGTTCAGTTACTGCCAAGTGTACAACTATTACTGAAATATTTCAATAGACTGAGATAATTGGAAATCAAATAAGAGACAGATTTTTGAGACAGATGGAAAATCTTAGCAGAAAGTACAGGTTGGCTCGGATATAAGAAAAGTATTTTTTTTTTTTTTTTAACTATTTTAGAAAAGCAAATAATATACATGCCATTTTGGTGCACATTAAATTGCCATCCATCCTCATGTTTCTGGCATCATGCAGTTTTTAATAGGACCTTCTCAGTTCAGCATCTTCCCAGGATGGGCCCGGTGATTACTGGCTCAAGTTTTGGGTGTGTTCTGCAAAAAAAACATGCATTGCAAAGAAACTGCATTGTCCACAAACCATCACACAATAGACTGCAGTAAGGAATTACTTTGATATATATTGGAGTCAGGGATTTGTTTGTTAGAAGGAAAACAGTACTCAGATTGCCATAGAAACATAATAACACCAAATTGTCCTCTGTAGCTAAGTTTCTGTATTTAGCCAACTGGTCAAGCAAGCCACAAATGAGCAAGCCATAATAATATATGTGTATATTGTTACAGGCTTTGGTAAATTGTTACTAATAAAATGATCTAGTTATTCCCCAGAGCAGTCTCCTAGGAAGTGGCTAGTTTGACTCACTTGGTTAATTAGCATGTTTTACTTGTGCTAATTACCTTGTTAGTTAAGATGTCTTTCTTCTGTGCTAGCCCAGCTACTATTTGGGAGATACTACTGTAACCAAGGGCTTTAGTTTGAGTAAGACATGCTGCAACACACTTAAGTGTGTGTTTTCATACAATGTCCATTGGAGTGTGTTTTGTAAAGCACACGGACACACTAACACAAGGAGTTGGACATCCAATCCCCCTTAGTCTATTCAGAGCTCCAAATGCAAATGCAAAAAAGTCCAAATGGGATTCTGTTGTTCCCTTTTAAAAGAGACTTTTTGAGCTCATAACAAGCCGACAATTGAGGAAAAGCATAGCTTTAGCTTGGATCAGCTCAACATTCTCATTCTGTCTTGCTTCAGTGCAGGCTGGTTCAGGGGCTGGGGTGAATGTGTCTCCTGTGGTAGAACTGTTGAGTTGTTTGTAGAACGATTCCATTCCCACCCGTGGCAGTGGGCTCCAGCTAACAAGCTAAGACATGCCATCTCTGTTTTTATTTTTAACTCCTCAATATGCAAGAACACTGCACAGTTTTAAACCCAAAGTGCCGTGGGGTAGTTTTTGCTGACTGGCCTCTGTCAGGGGCCTCCAAATATCTATGTCTGCCTCTGTATATAGCATCAAATCACTGTGATTACACTGGAGATATTCACGTGTTGCTCCCAGTCTTATTATATTGACAAAATTAATCAACCCACCGTCTCTAAGGTGTTCGCACTAAATGCAGGAGAAACTGGTCTCTGAAATTCTTGTCTGACTGAGAGGATAGATTGGAAAACATTAATACACGCCCAAACTCGCAAAGACTCCATTTTGTTCAAGAATTATGTTGAAGGATTATTGCTTCATTGCCTCTTTAGACAGATCAGCCAATCAAGTCCAGCCATGTGCGCTGATTTTATCCTCATGAGTAACAATAAAACATTGAGCATGGCATTTGTCAAAAACATGCTGTCACAGATGTTTCCAACAGCAGTAAATTCATGCGCAGTGTAAAACATGACATTACGTTCAGTAGCCTTTTCCTCAGATCAGAGCAGTACTAGTAAAATTATTTTCATCCAGCCAATGTAGTGCATGATTGTATAGGTAGCTACATTTGTAGCTAATGCAAGCTAACATTACCTGCTTGTGTAGCTGTTAATAGCACTAACTTTAACTAGCTAACACAGTCAATTCAATAGTCAGCTAAACAAAAAGTTAAATGAATAAGCTTTGAGATTAGCACAAACTACATGGGAGCACTATCAGTCTCTGCTGACCAGTGGATCCTTGCTGAGGGAGTTAGACGGAGAGACACTACAGTTCAAACCACTAGGGTCACTCTGGCTAATTCAATGGATAACTGATGGAAATGTGTAAAACTGTCAAAATTCTACAGATTTCTCTTCATCTGGGCATGGAAAGCTTGTGAAGATAGAGGTTAAAATGGGTTCATCAAAGTATAGAATGTTCCTGGAAGAAAACCTGCTGAAGTCTAAAGGGACCTGGGACTTGGGAGAAGATTCATCTTCCAGCAGGACGATGACCCCAAACATACAAACAAAGCCCAAAAAGTGGCCCAGTCAAAGCCTTGACCTCAATCAAATTAAGAAAATATGGAATGAGCTGAAAATTACTGTTCCTCAATGGTCTGCCTCCAACTTGGTAGAGCTTAAGCAATTTTGCAAAGAAGAATGGGGAAAAAGCTGGTAGAGACTTATTATAGACTCATTGTTGTAATTGCTGCCAAAGATGACTTTCTGTGTGCTTCGTAGTTTTTGTCCTGCTGAAAGATTTATCTTTGCCTCGGTCTTATGTCCTGTGCTCTCTGGATCTGTCTTTTTCAAGGACCTGTCTTCTATTTTGGGAAGGATGTACGAAAGACTGTAGACCTCTTTTTTATTTCGTTCATATTTCCCTCAGTTTTGAACAGTTTCCCAATCCCAGCTGATGAAAAGGATCCCCAAATCATGATACTTCAACACCCTGGTATTTGCCTGGTCATAAAGGCCACATTATTTTCACAAGTTCTCAGCATTCTGGTCTACGTAATAGTTAATTTTTTTGTACAATCAGACCAGAGAATATTTTTTCATGTCTTATTATATTCCTTTTACTCAGGAGTGGCTCCCGCCTAGCAAATTCAATTTAATAGCATGATCGATGGAGTGTTGCAGAGGTTGTCCTTTTAGCAGGTTCTCCCATCTCTGCAGAGAAACTCTAAAGCTCTGTTAGAGTGGCCATTGGGTACTTTGTCACTGTCCTGACCAAGGCCCAGTCACATAGTTTGTCCGGATGGTCAGCTTTGGGAAGAGTCTTGGTGGATCTAAACATCTTCCATTTCACAATGATGGAGCCCACTGCGCACCTGAAAACTGTTCAGATTTTGTTAACAAATATAGTTGGACTCACTCTGTAACAGAACGGTATGTTGTGTACGTTTTTGATAGTTGGTGGTTACTGTTCCTCACTCAAAACTTTCCTTTTCAACTTTTTTGGAAAGGAAAGAAAAAGGTGCAGTGGTCTCTTAATTTTTTCCGGAGCTGTATATACAGGTGCTGGTCATATAATTAGAATATCATCAAAAAGTTGATTTATTTCAGTAATTCCATTCAAAAAGTGAAACTTGGATATTATATTCATTCATTACACACAGACTGATATATTTCAAATGTTTATTTCATTTAATTGTGATGATTAAAACTGACAACTAATGAAAATCCCAAATTCAGTATCTCCGAA
>JACXGI010014826.1:0-18402 GCA_016801175.1 Esox masquinongy | reverse complement strand
GTGTACAGGACGTGACAGGTAGACGTGTACAGGACGTGACATGTAGACGCGTGCAGAATGTGACAGGTAGATGTGTACAATTTGAGTCCCTGAACCTTTTGAAGCCATCACAAAAACGCCCCGTGGCGGTTGTGGTGACATTTTTCAATTATCTTTAACTAGAAAAATGCATTCTGAAATCATAAACCATTACGAGTATCATGCTGTATAATCAGGGACTGCCAGGGTAAGCCTGAAAATGTTTTGACATACAGAGTCATGCAGTTGTCAGCTAATGTCATCTTGCCCCTTTACTGTAGAAAGTTTATGACAAAAGGAACAGAAATGGAGCAAACCCTCACACAAAATGATTCTTTGATGCTGCACATCAAAATCAATGGATACAAATGTTATTTATATGGCCCTTTTTACAACAACGATTGTCACAGAGTGATTTACAATAAGTTGGCCTACACCTCCAAAGAGCAGGCAGTTGAACAGTACAGTAGCAAGGAAAAATGAAGAAAAGATGTAAAACACCTCCATTACCTGTACCAGGTAGAAGGTGGGGGTGCAAAAGCGCCAAATTGTCAATTTAGTGAAGAAAGTGGGGCATGAGTGTGTGAAAACCACTAGATAGTTTTTAATTTAGGTAAATTAAATAATACTAAATAAATGGCACAGATGACATAGTACAAGACAGTCCAGCCAGAGAGCTGTCCACATGAAAAAAAATATTATAACTGTCCCCAAAGATGACACTGTGGAGGGATATTGGAGCAGTCTTCATCCATTCATTTGTAAATAGCAGGGGTATTGAAATCAGAGTCAGAGAAGACAGAGGACTATCTCTCAGGCCCATCTCCATATGCCTTGCCTGCCCTACCATACCTCATCTACTCTTCCAAATAAAATATAACACGGAAACAAAGTAGTCAATGTGGTAATTCCGTCTGACATATTAAACGATTTTTTTTATGAGTAAAATAGCCTACACGTTTTTACAAGCTTCTCCATACATAGATAGTCCTGCGGAAAAAAATACCCCCACCCCATGGAAATCAAACACTGTCTGGACATCGGTTGTGCGCAGACAGGTTTGTGCAAATGCATTGCGTGCATAGTCTTGCAATACAGAGCCGGCATTTAGTAAATTACAATGATTGGCCCAAAGAGGGGAGCCACAGCGATCAACTGAAATTCTTTACTCACATCTGACAATTGGCTACTGCATCATTCGTTAGGAATGACATGTTTACTGCTGCCTTGGATTCAGTGTAGGCCCACTTACTCATTCCACTTCATCCTCATTGGCAACCAGGTCTATACTGAGTCTATCTGGGCCTTCTGAGAATCTGGCTAAGCCATCAGTCAACATCCCTTGACGTGTTGTGTGACATTTTGGCGAACGGGCTTCTAGTACAGCTCACTGCAGCACAGTATGTTTTCTGGCCAGAAGATTCGGCAGATACTCCAGAGATGTGTACTGCTGAACAACACGGCCCTTCTCACATCTTGACTGACAACACCGCAACATTCTAAGAACTGATTTTATATTGTTGCTGTATTACTGCTGCATGGACATTTTGAAACTGTTCTGTTCAGCCCTCCAGACCGGCTGGGGAAATTCACAATGAGCTTAACAACACGGTTTCACAATTTAACCCAGTCAAAATGGGAACGCTGTTCCGACTGCTGTTTTGACTTTGGTAATTATGAAATCGTTGCGATTTCATAATTGCTAAAAATCAACACAATTCAATCGATTCATGTTTTTGTGAGAAAGCAAATACTAAATGATGGTGGGGATTATCTTAGCATTTAAATGCCTGTGAAATATAAAATCTGTTAAAATCAATCACAAAACAAACCACACAACATGTCCCTTTTTGATATTTTGTTATTACATTGATAGCATAATGACAATTGCTGGTAATTTTTACTTTTGCTTAATTTTGCATGTCGGCGTAATTTTGTACATTTGCATCAAATCACTTTTTCCAACCAGCTATTTCTAAGGCGCCAACCAAAAAGAATTTAAAACCAGACCCTTGAAATCTCACGTCAACTTTCATCATGGGATTCTCCAAAGACCTGCACATTACTTATTCATGGTTTACATTTTAAATGTGCCATTTAGAAGACAATCCTATCCAGAGCGATTTACGGTAGTGAGTGCATATATATATTGATACTGGCCTCCCAGGGAATCAAACCCACTACACCGTGGCATTGCAAGTTCAATGCTCTAACTACTGAGCTACTCAGGACGATGGTTAATGTCTATGTAGGGGTATCTCTGCCAGTTTGAAAATGGAATGCTTACAGTATTTGCTAAATTGAAATGCCAAAATGATAAATGTACATTTCCAGTTCAGTCATTTATCAGGTGCTTATCCAGAGCGACTTACAGTTGAATGCTTTTATATTTTTATTACTGTGTGCATGATTCATGCCACAATTAAATTAAATGAAAATTGGTATAAAATGTTTAACAACATGGACGTCACAGTACAGCACAGTAGAAAATAGATTGTCAGAGATTTTTAGATTATTTTGCAGATAAGTAAATTATAGTTCAGTAAAGTACAGTAGTGTTAAGTACTGTGAAGTACTGTGTTCTCCACTGTGCTGTGTTGTGCTCACTCTCCCACTATAATAATGGGCACTCCTTTTTATAATCAAGGCCATAACAGTATAGAATGTGTATAATTGTAGTCATTTGTCTGTACTTAAATGTAATACTGACAAATCTTTTTTTTTTACATGATGTTGATGCATGTTGATGCATTTTATATTTTCTATATATCTCCATTACATATTTAATTTTGATTCAAAAGATCGTCCTAAACACAATATTTATACAATACACAAATTTTGTGACACTAATAACATACTTCACTTTAGATTATCTGTATTTCATCTAATAATACCAACATTGGCGTTGGTATAGTCATCTAAGTAGTTTTTCAGATGGTATCTTAAAATCATGGAACCTCACTAAAGAGCCAGACATTATGTTGCTTTGTACTGCATGCAATAGATGGGTGAGACTCAGTTAATCATCACTAAAGATAATTTTTCCATGACATATATGAACAATTACTTATTAGTGTTCCATCAAAGCACTGACAAATATCTCCAGAACTACATCAGTGATCCCTGTCTGTGACTCAGATATTGCGTGACCGTGCATTTACCCTGCTATGAACAAGATCTGTTCAGTTGGAAACTGACATTCTTCAAAATTTCAAGAATTCTGTATGCGAAAACTCTATGAATTCTGTATGTGAAAACTCAATATTTTTAGACAAAATAACCTCCTACTGTGCATGTGAAACATGAAGATGAAGTGAAAGCTGGGGCCTAGGAATATTTCTCCTTTTCTACAGAGAAGATTAAGGTCAATAATCAGTGCTCTACAGCACAGATGGGTGGACAGGCAGATTTATCCACTGCGTGTACACAGCAAAGAGAAAAGCCTCAGTTTCGGCTGAATCGCAAGCGAGAACATGTGAGAGCTTATAGCAGAGGCGTAATTACTCAACACCCCAAAAACCTCATCCAGGTGAATTTGCCATCCACAGAATATTAGAAATGTTCACTTACAGAAACTGTTTGGTGTTTCCTTCATTTGAAGCAATAACTACAGTTGACAGGCTAGGGGCATTTATAATAACCCCCCCCTGCTGTGCTCATCCGTATCGCATGGCAAGATTACCCAAGCATAATCTACTGTGAAATCCATCTTTTCAAAAACTAGATAAGTGTTATGATTCTTTGATGTGGCATATTTACCAGCATCTCCAGACCTGAGAGAGCGCAGATCACTGACCTCTCAAGGAGTAAGGCATCGTAATGAACACATCAAGGGAGCTTATGAACAGTCCCAGTACAATGAATCCATATGAAACCAGGACAAAACAGGACCGTGACTGATTCCTTTGGAGGATTGTTGATATATACTTAGACATTAGCGCCAAAAAGCATCATTGAGAATAAGTTATCAAAGTGTGCCTCTTTATTACATTTTGGCCTCACTTCAAGACTCCATGTTTCATCTGTATTTTTTATTTCTTGCTCTGTAAAATGACTAGCCAGTAAATTTCTATAACAGTTCTCATGCATTAATTTATAGGTATGAACTTGAATACTGACAAAAAGCCATCTTTGATTTGGCAAATATTTAACTATATTTTTTAACAACATAATAAATTCTATGGACAAACTAAAGTTCCAGATGGGGAGTCTCTGCTACTTCTACAGGAATAATCCCATTTGTAAACATTACCAATGTGAAATTGAATTCAAAACGGACTCACTCTTTTTGTGATTTGCAGTATGTGCCTGATAGAAGGAAAAGCAGGAATGTAAGTTGCCTACAATTCCAATTTCTTTGTACAATCCTACTCTGTAACTTTAATATGCCGGTAGGATATATCATGTTCAAAAAATATTAGTAAGTCATTTCCAAAGAAAATATACTGTAGTAATGTAAAATATTTATGTTTGTTGTATATTACAATATCATGTTAATAAATGTATGTTAAAAGTTGAAAATCTGAAATCAGAGTACTATTAATTACAGAAAAAGCATTAATACTTCATGAGACACCAATTATTGATTTATTAGCACCTAATGGTTAAACATTTCAGTCCTAAAGAAACTCAAAGACATTTTCACAAATATCAACTTCACCCACACCACCCCAAAAGGGTAGCAGAGGCTTATATGGTCAAAAATCTAACAGGGTTCAAATAATGGGTTGAGATGGTATATTTCTCCCACTCTCCCAAAGTGAAAGTGACACATGTTTCAGTTTGGTGTGTTGACAGAGGACTGTTTGAAATAGGGCCGGCTTGTGAAAGCATGCACTTGCATTGTCATATATTTTTATTCATAGACTAGTCACTAACAAAGCGGCCTTGAAATCCCATTCTTCCTGTTACCTATAAGTGAGGGAAACAGTGTATCGTCTTCTATCACATTCTGACAAACTTCCTTTCATAATTAACAGCTGTGAATGAGGTAATCAAAGTCCCAGCTCCATAGTGATTACAGATATCTCTTATCAACGAACAAAACTGACAGACATACAAAAGCGTCAGCAAATGTATGAAGCTCTTGAAACATAAGACAAGGGTTTTGATTAGACTTTGGCAGGGTAGATTCTGCTGCAGTGATCTAAAGGACATTTATAAAATGTAAAAGAAGTACCTTCTATGCAGTCAATGTACAGCCAATCAAGATTTGTTAAACCTTTTAAACATCTGTTTGAGGAAAACGTAATTTTCCGTCATTAAATTTTTAGGCCTAGTTCTGGACCTTGTCAGATGATCTCAAGGACACCATGTTCATGTCGCTGTTTCCAGTTGGAAGGAAGATGCTAACTATAGTTTAAAGAACTGCTAACTAGGTTGAAAATCTTTGGGAACCGCTAACACACTATCTGTAATTGTAAATATCCTATCATTACATTAATGTTAACTATCATTATGCTGTCCTATCACAATGCTAGTTAACAATGGCTCGCTAAACAACCTCAAAGTTCCTTTATACTGTATGCAAGTACATACACATGGAATTAACATGTTCATCTGACTTGTGAAGTCAATAAAGGGCCTTATTGTCAAAATACAGAACTATCCCTTATACTACAGCTTTCCCTTTCTACAAATTACATCTCCTTTGTGAATTACTTCTTGGCAGTTTCCAATAGAAGACTCCATGTCAAGATAATTAAATTATGTTGTGAAAGGGTGTTGTGTGTCATCATGAAGCAACCATACAACGCAGGCAAAGGAGAAAACATCTTCCTCAGGCACATTAAGAGAGAGCAATTCATTGTGAAGCAACAGCAACATAATGAGCTGTCCTAACATACATTACCGGCAATGCAATGCAATGCACTTGAAAGTGGCGAATGTAAAAAGCCCCGATAAGACCGTTCTACTATTTTGACACACTGCCAATCCCTTTTTGGAGCCGGAGTAAGGAAATGGAGTGAAATTCTTGTTATTCCTGGTTAAAGTAGCACTATTCTCACTGAAGACACAGAACAACACAGACAAGATGCTTTCCTGTTCTTCTTCCTCTACCTTCTCTCAGCAGTCATTACCAAATTCAACTCGTAGGTCCCCTCCCAAAGTTTTCTGAACAATGCAAAAAGCCATATCCTTTTTGCCAGACCGCGTAAGCGGAGCCGGCCAAGAAGTGCGAATGTCTCTTACTGAGTGAGTGAGTGAGTGAGTGAGTGAGTGAGTGAGTGAGTGAGTGAGTGAGTGAGTGAGTGAGTGAGTGAGTGAGTGAGTGACTGACTGACACTTGTTAAAGTGTCGTGGTTAGAGACGTGGACCTGCAAGCAATAGGTTCCGCGTTCGAATCTCGTCACAGTCAAAACAAATTATGCATTAGGATGTGTTCTGGATAGACAAACACTTCGCTGGATACAACCCTCAGTAACGGCGTTATAGTAAGCCTAAAATTAAACTGTTTACGGTTATATTGTGACTATTTCTGGTGGATTATCGAAGTACGCATCCGTGCGTGATTTTTGGGGTAATATAGGCTAGATAAAAACCCCTTGAGCAGTAAAAGAGTAGGGGTTTCCACGATTCTCTCATCTTTTCACTTGATGAAAAAGTCAGTTATCGTCACCTATATTGATACCTATTGTATCAATGTCATTCATGAAACGAAAGAAAAATAAACTTTTTTGTGCCATGAAATAGCTTTGGCTGTGTTAAGTTCATATTCAGTCTTGCTAGCAATTGCTCAAATGACTATTCCAAGTAGTAAGTTAGATACTAGTCTATTACTGGCTGATAAGCTGTTAAAACAGCCAGTGGCAAAAGCCATACTCATCATAGATGCTATTTGTGGTGGAGGTAAACTTAATAAGAAATGTTAGACAGTTTAACACAATGCTTAATGGTGTCTAGCGAAATATTCAAATTTGGCCTGATGTTAATGCGTGACAAAATGATCTAATGTCGAGATGCTATACAGACACCATGCAATCATATAGCATTGTGGTGTAGTGGTTAAAGATACAACCACTCATGTGGGAGACTTGGGTTCAAATCAGTGAGGGCAACAACATTCATCACTGTTTATTGCAGGCTGGCTGAACTAGGCTTGTCTGGTTCCTTTTCTGGTTTCAAATACTATATCTGTTTGCGGTCAATGTGCAGTCTGCAAATTATTTATACATTTGTTATCCCCCTATTCCTTCCTCCTGCCAAATACTGAATGTAATTGGGAAAACTGCTTGTCTGACCTATAGGCATATGGAAAACATGCTGTTGTGCTTCATAATGCTTGCTGTTCCATCCACTCAGCTGCGTCCCACTAAATAGTTTCAAGTAGTGGATGATGTAAGGTTCTGTAAATGGTGGGTTTTAGTAAAGTGAGTTCATTATCGTATTCCCAGCAACGTGTACCTATTGAGACAGAGTTCATAACATACTTCCTAGAAAAGCTTTCATGGATCCATAAGCAAGTAAAATGTGGGTGAAATACAGCGGTACTCTTAGATGCATTTCCTACTGGGTGTACCAATTCAATTTAATGTTTGCGAGTGGGACTTGAAAACAGAGGAATAATGTGTACTGCAAGAGCAAATAATTACAGTGGGTTCTCTGGCCAGAGCATTTCTAGGGCGAGCAGTACTAAGCCTGCACAAACGGTGAATTAAATTGAGTTTTAGATGGGGATAGACTCTGTAAGATAGGATGTGTTGGTAATTGTGAAATGTACTCGTTGGCTTCTGGTGAGCACTGCCCAACAGGAGACAAAGTCTCAGAGCAGGCTGCGGCAGTAATGTGCCATTCTCCTCAGATGAAAATGTAATCAGAATCCCTGCTTTGAATGGATTCTAGGGAAATAAGCCCCTCTCAGGAAGACGGCACTGACCCCATCTTATAAAAAGTTGAGGGAAGAAGTATGCAAAATTCGGATGCACTGATTTCTTTCTATTCAGAGTGTGGTCCAGTTTTCATGAATTACTTTTGCATTATGATTAAATAAAAGCTTTTGTCAGATATGATTGCTTTGTGTTTCACATGATTACTTTGTGAGTAAACAAAACATTTCACTGTTTTAATATTTCCCTAGTCAAAAACCAACTAGTTGTTTGATTCAGTAAAAAAATGTACTTTGTTCTCTGCTGTATGTTCTGTCTGTTCTACAGTATATAGTAGGTAAAGGGTGTTAACTAAAAGGCAATGACCTCAGAAAAAGTGAGAACAATACTTTTTCTTATCTTGCCAAAGGCTTGTCATTGTTAAGTTAATAACGACAGGACCGGATTGAGTTCTGATGATATTTGTCTGATGCTTCAGGGTGCACCAAAACAGCAGTGACAAAGTCTCAAACGACCGTAAACAAGAGCGAGAACCATGCAGTGATACAATCCAAGTCAAACCAATCACGCGTGAAATGTGAACAGACTTTAAGACCAACCCGTCACGGCCATGTTATTTCATAAACTTGGTGACATTGTGTAGGCGAACAGTTTATTAGATACATCACCTTGTTCATGAATATGCATCACTCCTGCAGACAGCGAACCACCGGGATGTGGTGGGCTATAAAGCAGGCGGACAGGCACCCAGACATTTGGTATCTGTTCAACTGAACATCCAATTGGACAAAAAACATCCGCTTAGCACCAGTCCCGTGTGTGACAACAGGTCTTAGCTGAGAGAGATTGAAGGGGAATGGCGAGAATCAAGCAAGCTAACAAGCGGGGAACAAACAGGCAGATGACGATGCAGTAGAGCAATGGTGCGCAGAACGGTATCTCAGAACAGTCAACTCTGTGTTCCTAGTCACATATGCGCTATCACAGCAGACGACCGCACCAGATCCACGCTCATCAATTCAAAACAAGAAGCCACTCCAGTGGACACCAACACCGGACTGAAGAGTGGAAAGACACTACCTGGTCAGATGAATCCCGGTCAGTGTACTTGGGTGACCCGTGCATTCGCCAGACCTCAACCCAATGGTGTCTTAAGGACGAGACGTAACAGCAGTTTAGTAGCATGAATGTTCCACCGTCCAGTCTGCAGCAACTGCGCCTTCGGTCCATGCATCAGTACTGACCAATGCTTCCGACAGAATCCATGCAGAATAATGGTGGTTCTTTAGGCAAACTGGTGTTCCTCATAAACGGGTCACTGAGTGTACTTTACGCACTAGAACACCCCTGCCCTGGAGGAGGTGGGTGGGTTTGGAGTCATAACAAACCACTCCTGGCTGTCCCCTACAGAGTCCCTTACGAACCTCCCAAGGGGGTATGCAATTGTTCGGGACGGATTGATGTGTGACAGTCCGTATTTCTAATTAAAGATCAGCGTTATAGGCCAAGTTAGGGGCGCTGCCGTGAGAGGATAATAATGGTTTCATAATAACGTGAAGGTGCTACAACGTTCCCTGTCAGCTTGTTTAGAAAACGTTCTTAATACTAAATAATAAAATCTAACAAGCTATCTACTCAACACATGCAGCACCATCTGCTGCCATGTACTGTACTGTATATATGCAGACTAGACACTGGTATACAAGAACCACACACCCCATAGTCCAATGCAATTCCATGCAAAAGCACACCTATCATGTGGTCTTTTTCATTTCACCAATGCCTACAGTTGATCACCCAAACTAAAGAACAATATACACATAAAAAAATAAAACGTTTGGCCTTCAATCTAAAAAAAAAATACATATATCTTACATAAAATAAAGATTCAGACCCTTTGCCATGACACTCTAAATGGTGCTCAGATGCATCATGTGTCCTTTGATCGTTGTCAAACTGGATTGGAGTCCACCTGTTGCAAATTCAAATGATTGAACATGATTTAGAAAGGCACACATCTGTCTATATAGGGGTCCCACACATCATAAAGCATGTCAGAGCAAAAACCAATTCATGAAATCCAAGGAAATCTCCATAGACCTCAGAGATAGAATTATGTTGAGGCAAACATCTGGGGAAGGTTATGGAACCACCAAGATTCTCCCTAGAGCTGCCTGTCCGGCCAACTAAGTAACCAGGCAGGAAGGGCCTTGGTCAGGGGGTAACCAAGAACCCATTGGCCACTCCAGTAGTCACTCCTGAGTAAAAGGAATAGAACATATTTTCTGAAGAATTCTGAGAGCATGAGGAAAAAGATTCTCTGGTCTGATGATACCAAAATCAAACTATTACTTGATTGCCAAGTGCTACTGGTGGAAACAAAATACAGCTCATCACCTGTATAATACCATTCTCATGGTGAACCATTGTGGTGGGAGCAGCCTGCTATGGGGATGTTTCTCAGCAGCAGGGTCTGGGAGACAGATCTGGATTGAGGGGAAGATTAACAGAGCAAAATACAGGGAGGCCTTTGAAGAAACTAGAATGCCTAAGACCTCTGACTGGGGACAAAAATTATTCTCATCAGCACAACAACAACCCAAAGCACACAGCCTAGACAATGCTGGAGTGGCTTCTGGACAAGTCTGTGAATGTCTTTGGCTATCAAGCTCTGTCACCGATCTGACAAAGCTTGGTAGCATCTAAAAGGAAGAACAGGAGAAACTGCCCAAATCCAGGTGTGCAAAGCAGGTGGAGTCATACCCAAGAAGACTCAAAGCTGTGATGACTGCCAAATGCAGTACTGAACAAAGTACTGAATAAAGGGTCTAAGTACTTATGTCCATGAGAATTTCATCTTTTTATTTTCAATAAATTGGATCTAATTTCTAAAAATGTGTTTTCGCTTCATCATTATGGGGTATTGCAGGTTGGTTGACAATTTTGTATATACAAGATAGTATACAATCAGAAAAGAACATTTGGATCAGAATCTGCCAACGTATGATGAAAAATGCTTCACAAAACTACAAACAAACTTACTACATAATTATCTCATTGTGGTCATGTCTTTGTACTGAATATTTGAGAAAAACTTCCACTGTCCCATAAATAACATATTTGAATATTTGTTGTGGTTGTTTTAAACAGAATCATTCAACCATGGATCTATCCAGAGAAATATTCTGAATGAGTGTGAAGTTTTTTGGAGTTTATAGTATAACTCTATAAAGTGCTTTACACACAGTTGTTATGCATTGTAATCTACCTTTACAGGGGCCAGTAATATTTGCTGTAACAAGAGTAAATATCCGAAAGTGATTCTAATGAAAACCTAAAAACACAGAAAGACTAAAAATAAGGCAACATGAAAAAATGGTTGAAACCCTTTACAACTATTTTGAGGTCTCACCATTTGTCATGTAATCTCCTCAGCTCCATGCATGCTAACAGATATCATTAACAACATAAACAGATTCATGCCCAGTAATGTAAAATGACACCAGCTACAGGGGTGCATCTATGCCAGTCCTTTGCCAAACGCTCCAAGCGCTAAATTTACTCATCAGTTCACTGGTCACCCCAGCATTAGTACGACTGTGTCTTCAGAACTCTATTGAAAGCGCACTGCACGATTTCCTATTTACTAATTGTACGGCCATAATGTTGCATTAGTGTACCTGTTAAGAAAACAAAAACATGATTTAAAACTTGCCAACAATACATCGTATTTCTTGTCCGGGTTCGTTGAGGAATCACTCGGGTTTTATAGTTTACAGTAGCTGCACTAATACAACATGATGAACATCCAAATAGGAAGATTCAGTTCACTTCACACTCACGTCGTCAGGCTTGTGTTTAAGGCACTGCATTCCTGTAACAGCAGGCTACTAGGGCGGGACAACATCAAATAATTAGAATAATACCAACTGGTTACTAATCACATTAAAATAAGTGTTTTACTTACATTTCTCTTTACTGTAGGCTACATTATTTTATATTTAATTGGTCGCAACTGCATATTTTATTATTTTACTTCTTGCTGAAACAAAACTAAACATGTCCTATGTAAAGTCATCCTGTGCCTTGTCTGTCAAAAAGTAAACAAGCATACCTTGGATATGTTGGTTAACAACATTTTCGAGTCGGTCCAGTCTCTCTATAATCTTCAGAGTTTCTCCCTTGTCTTCTTGAAACTTTCTTTCGGTTTCGGGCTCCGGGACTTTGCTGTTCACGTTGGCCACATAATTTGTGATCCAACCGACGTAGAGAAGACAGACGATGTTGGTCATGCCACTCAAAATAACGCATGTCGACACCAAGGCTTTAGTTCTCCTAGAGCAAACCATCATCGCGACATCCCTCCATACGTTCCAGCACGCATGCAGCCCTAATATGAAAACCTTACAAAACTCAATGACTACACGTAGGGAGCTTCGTACAGCGGAGGATTATAACATTGCGCGCTAAAGGCTGCCAGCTGCTGACTGGCAGCAACGCAAACACAGAAACATAAATTCTCAGATGCGTTGTTACATACTGTACGCCCGATAGCAGCTAAAATCCGCTGCCTCAAAGTATTTACAGAGGCACACGCGCACAGTGCTGGTGGCCAATGAAATCCTCAGGAAATGTACACTGCATATCCGATCATTACACAATCCAATTGAAGCGGGGATGCAGGCGTGTTCTCCGCAATTCTCTCGTCCTTCGAATTGTGAAAAGCGAGGTAGAAGGCGCGATAACTGCTTTATAGGAAAGAGAACATCTACCCGTTGGAATTCTGCTGATTGGATGGTTCACCACTTTAGGTGGCTCTGGATAAGAGTCTAACTGCACAGAAATGTAAGATATCAACAGTTACACTTATTTAAAGTGTATGTGTTTGTATGTATGTGTGTGCGTGCGGGCATCCGCGCGTGTCTCTGTCGGCCTATCTGTGTACTCCTGTGGGTGTGAATAGTGTGTGGATAAAGATTATGTTATCAGTTGGCTAATAATATAAGTTATTCAATACATTTGGGCACATTTACAGATGTCAACCTGCTTCTCAAGTAACTCTTCCATCAATGTCTTCAAATTAGGCCGTTTCAGAATTCAAGAGCATTGCCGGCTCTAGCCTTTTTAGCGTCCCTAAGCAAAATTTAATTTGGGACCCCCTCTCCCCATCGTCGGGATCTCCAAAGCGGTCGGAGGCCCCCTAGCAGTCGGGGGCCCTAAGCAGCCGCCTACGTCACTTGTGCCTAGAGTCGGCCCTGTCCAAGAGTGTAATAAGTGAGGAGTGTCAGTACTTAAGGTGACTTTTAATGAAAGTAAAATTACATGTCCGAATATTGAAAAAATATATGAGCGCCTGAGCCGTATTCCAGAGAAATGGATTAGTAGCCTGAGGTAGCGAGATCTGTGAAACCTGAACTTGAGCAAACTCCTACGTTTTCTGCTCTAGAAAAAGAGCATGAAGTATAGCCTGATCAGAAACCATAGCAACAAATGCTCCGAAGCAAACCTGCAACCTGCTAGGTTAAGTTGATCGTATTCGGTCCAAGAGAATAAATCGCAGAGCTTATCCACCGATCAAATTCTACTCCGTCACTATGGCCTGTCCTTCAGCAAGAAAATCAAATTGACATCAGAGCTTATGGTGCGCGGTGCATTTCAAATCCCTGGATGTCGAATAGATCCTTTAGTTTAGATTATTCCCAATAATACCTTTTTTCTACACAGTCAATCCATTATCTTGTCAACTTATTCAAACCGTAAATGTCCAACCAAACGTGATTTCACTTTGACAGTACAAAGTCTTGCGATTTCTCAAAAGTAAAATTTGGCAAAAGCCTAATAGGAACCCTGGCAAAATAATAACAAACTCATATATACACTAACATTCAAAAGATTGGGGTCACTTAGAAATGTTCTTGTTTTCCATGAAAACGTACATGAAATGAGAGTTTGAATAGGAAATAGAGCAATATGAATAGGAAATGTAGTCATTGACAATGTCTGAAATAATGATTTTTAGATAATTGTGTCCTTCAAACTTTGCTTTCATCAAATAATCCACCATTTGCAGCAATTACAGCCTTGCAGACCTTTGGTATTTTAGTTGTCAATTTGTTGAGGTAATCTGAAGAGATTTTACCCCATGTTTCCTGAAGCACCTCCCACAAGTTGGATTGGCATGATGGGCACTTCCTACGTACCATACGGTCAACCTGCTCCCACATCTGCTCAATAGGGTTGAGATCCGATAACTGTGCTGGCCTCTCCATTATAGACAGAATACCAGCTGATTGCTTCCTCCGTAAATAGTTCTTGCATAGTTTGGAGCTGTGCTTTGGGTCATTGTCCTGTTGTAGTAGGAAACTGGCTCCAATCAAGTGTCGTCCACAGGGTTTTACCTGTTAAAATATTTTCTTCTTATTGGCCAGTCTGAGATATGGCTATTTCTTTGCAACTCTGGCCAGAAGGCCAGCATCCCAAAGTTGCCTCCTCACTGGTGTTTTGCGGTCACTATTTAATGAAGCTGCCAGTTGAGGATTTGTGAGGCGTCTATATCTCAAACTAGACACTCTAATGTATTTCAAGTTTCAAGATTTATTTGTCAAATGCACCGAACCACAGAGCGTCATCCTGCTCAATGAAATTCTTGTGACATTTTGTCCTCTGTGATTCATTAATGCCTCAATTCAGTTTTCAGCTGTGCTAACATAATTGCAAAAGGGTTTTAAAATTATAAACTTGGATTAGCAAACACAATGTGCCATTGGAACACAGGACTGATGGTTACTGATAATGGGCCTCTGTATGCCTATGTTGATATTCCATTAAAAAAACATCTGTTTCCAGCTACAATAGTCATTTACAACATTAAAAATGTCTACACTGTATGTGATCAATTTGATTTCATTTTAATGGACAAATAATTAGCTTTTCTTTCAAAAACAAGGACATTTCTAAGTGACCCCAAACTTTTGAACGGTAGTGTACATTTGTAAGGGATGTGGCATTATTTAATTATCAAATAGGCCTACATATGCACATATAGGTGCTTATTAATAGTAATGGTTTTAATTTATAGATCACTTTTATTGATACACTAATTTTATTAATTGTTGAGCTTATAACCTAACTAGTAGTAACCTACAGTATGTCACAATTGCAATGTTAGGCCCATTGTAAAGCCAATGTATGAATGGTGTTTTATTCAATTCATAAAGTACTTTTCATGACAACACCAGTTCTATTTGCTGTTGTAACCCCATGGGAGCAAAAAGATCCTGGCAGCAGATACAAAGTAAATATAGGAACATAATATAAATTATTTTGCAGAAATGTTCTAGATCGTTGCAGGCTGTAACAATAGATTATTTTCCCAAGTTACCAAAATATTATGCTCTCTTATTTGACTCCATCATGAGGATGTCCATCACGTTTTCGGTCATCGTAAAGAGGACATTTTTAATTTTTTTGTGCCAGCACGAGTTGTCTGATCAACAAATCTGTGATTCTCTTTATGTGATTTAAACGTCAACCATCCATTCAAGAACCAAAAACTCCCCAACTCCCTTATCTGGATAAAAGACGCTAGATATGTTGAGGGAACCACGCTTTTGTCAAGCAATCTTTCTGGAATTTGACTCTGTAGTTGTCTGTGGTTTGTATTTTCAAACATAAACTTTGGCACAAAACCATTTTGAATGGGCACAGTAGATAAACACTTCACACTGAACTTGTTTCCATGTACACTTGGACAACATTGTTGGTTACTTCAAATGTCAAAAAGCTTAAATCTCTGAAGTGTCACTCCAATGACTGAAAGTTGTTATAGAACAGGAGTAACAGGCTCAGTGCTGTCACCATGGTGAGAAAATAAATTAATATATTTGACCCAATTTTAGTGGGACTACTTAGGGAAAAAAAACATTTTTTAAACATGTTTCTTGATATTGAGGGCCATATTCAATTCCTGGGATGGAAGGTAGTCCATAAGGATTGCACACCTGCCTTTGTTGATGGAAAACTTGTTTTTGCCGAGTCCACCTTTGAGTAAGTTTATATTTTGTTCTTCACCTATGTAACAATCTGCAACTTTGTCAACAAATAAATATTCAATAAGGAGACAGTACCTTGGTTGCAAAAAAGCAAAACAGTACCTACTGCTAGCTAACTAAGTACTGCAGACACTAAGATGAAAAAAAATTGTGAACCGTAAGTCACCTGGCTTTGTATAATTTTCCCAGGACTTAATGATAAGCACAAATTAGTTGGCGATAAACACACTGTGTTATAGTCAGTGTGTTTACAAGTAGACTAGTTACAACTACTAGAGAATAGACTACCACCATTGTACAGTGAGCCGATGAGACATTTGCCAACAGTTCATAAGGTGAAAGAGGAGCGGTTAAAGTTCTTTCTATGATGGCTGATGTGACAGACTGAAGCGCCAAGTACCTCCCTGTCACCGTTACCTACAGTATCTCTCATACAAACCTGCTGAATGAGAGCTGTAGTGCTAAAATAACATCAGAGCAATGCTGCACCAACAGATGGATTCCACAGATAGTGCCTCGAGGCAGCAGCTTTGATCTTTGTCTTTCATGGAACGATTCACTAAATTACTTCTTCACCTTTACAGCTTCACCATAAACCTGATTCTCTATGAGGAGCGCCTGAAAGGATGCAGCTGATGGATGAAATATGCATGAGCACTAAAATATTAAGGGCTGTTGGGGGGGGGGGGGTTCACTGGGCTCATGAAACAAACTGAAACTTTCTCATAACTTCCTCTTGTTGTACAAGTATGAAAGATTGTTACTATTGGAATATAATGTTTTTGAAACAGCATGGATGATGTGAATGAAATTTTTTGTATTTTACTTAGGGTTGAATAAAATCCCTTAATAATAAAGTATTAACCGAGCTGTTCGCTATGGCTGCTTCCAAAGACCCATGAGACCTATGATAAACGTACGGGAGAAGAGATCATGAGCTGTCATCTATTTCGAGAAGTCTAATTTCAGCCTCTTTTGAGGTGCCACGAATATGTCTAATTCAACACGAAGTGAGGAATTTCTCTCTTAGAACGGAGTGGATAAAAACCAAAACAAGCCTCAAAACAGCATCACTGAATGAACTTGAACTTCATGTGATGTAATGAAATTGAGGTTATATCTTTTATTGTGGATAGCATGAATAATAAGTAGCTACATTAACTATCTGAGGTATACTTGCTCCACCCAGAAAGGTGTGATAATTTACAGTGCTGTGAAAAAGTAATTGCAAGCAAGTTTATTTATATAGCACAATTCATACATAGAAGCAATTCAATGTGCTTTACAAAGAAAAATAAACAAACATAAAAATACAATGTCATAAAAACAAATACAAAAACAAATTGGTCCTCTTTCTGATTTTCTGTTGCAAATTTTTGTCACTGACTGTTTTCAGATCTGAGACCCTGAGTAAACAAATAAAATTAGGGTGTTTTGTAAAAGCACTTTGTGACAACTGCTGATGTAAAAAGGGCTTTATAAATAAATTTGATTGATTGATTGAGAGTTGTGTACCTACTTAATTTTTTTAATGATCATGAGTTTTGCAACAAATACTGAGTCCCTGTAGAAACTTGATTGCACCTTTAAACTCAATAACTGGTTGTGCACAATGCCAGCAGCCAACCAAATTCTGGAGTTGTAGATCACTCTCTTATATTGCTCCAGACACATTTTTCTTCCATTTCACTTCCATGCAATATGGCTTCAAATCAGCAAGATATGATTTTTTTTCTGGTCCTGCCACAACAATTAATTCGGTTTAGGACTGGCCATTGACCAGGCCATTCCAAATCTTTAAATGTATTTCTTTTCAACCATTCTGATGTAGGCTTGCTTGTGTGTTTTGGATCTTGTTGCATGACCCAGGTGCACTTTAGATTCAGCTGAGAGGTGGATTGCCTGACATTCTTTTTTAGAATTCTCTGACACAGAAAGGAATTTATGGTTACTTTAATGATGACTTAGCTAGTTTAAGACTAACAGTTTCAACCCTTGTAATTTGACTAATAGTACAGTTAAATCCAAATTGATAATTTGAACTTCAAATTTTCAAAAAACTGACTTTAGCCAGAGACTGCAAGTAACATTGTACCCCTTTCGGTTTACCTGGCTATGCAAATTATATGACATCATCAGTCACTGAAAACATTTATAATTCAAACAAAGTGGTTTTTAACTCTCTGGCTTTGAAACATGTACAGTGGGGCAAAAAAGTATTTAGTCAGCCACCAATTGTGCAAGTTATCCCACTTAAAAAGATGAGAGAGGCCTGTAATTTTCATCATAGGTACACTTCAACTATGAAAGACAAAATGAGAAAAAAAAATCCAGAGAATCACATTGTAGGATTTTTAATGAATTTATTGGTAAATTCCTCTGTAAAATAAGTATTTGGTCACCTACAAACAAGCAAGATTTCTGGCTCTCACAGACCTGTAACTTCTTCTTTAAGAGGCTCCTCTGTCCTCCACTCGTTACCTGTATTAATGGCACCTGTTTGAACT